>WBMZ01001145.1:322-126185 GCA_013400975.1 Atrichornis clamosus
CGGCGCCCAGAAGTCTGCGCAGACCTTCCTGTCCGAGGTGAGCCCCGCCGCCCCCCGCGCCCTTTGTGCGCCGCCGCACGCCCGCCCTCCATCTTGCGCGGGGCGGCGGCGGCGCCGGGGGGTCGCGGCGCGTGGGGGCCCACGCCCACCCGCGACCACCCCCCACTCACACTGCCCCCACCAACCCACCCCTCCTCCGCCTTCCTCTCGCCCGCAGATCCGGTGGGAGAAGAACATCACGCTGGGCGAGCCACCCGGCTTCCTGCACTCCTGGTGGTGGTAAGTGCGAGGGAGCGGGTGGGGGTGCCCCGTCGCGGGTGGGAGCAGCCCCCGGGGGTGGGGGGTGCGTGCCGGTGGCGCGGGGCCCCACGGTGTGCAGCCCCGGCAGTGGCGTGAGTCAGCAGCAGCGGCGAGCCCCGAACCGCCCCGGCTCCCGCTCCCCGCGGGGCGTCGAGGCGCGGTGGAGCCACCCCCGGCCCCGCGGGAGCGGCGGGCAGGGCTCCCGCTGGAGAGCTGCCGGGCCAGCCGCAGGCACCGGCCTGTGCCGGTGCCATTGGGGTGCCCAGGAGAGAAGGGCTGGGCGGCAGCACGGCTGCGAGGGTGGGAGAAGTCCCTGAAGTCCCGCGGGGGTTACCCTTTCAAGGTGTTTCCTCTTAAAGGCTGCTTTTGCCTCCTGAAACACCCAGCATCCCGTATCCTGACAGTCAGGTCCGGACAGTGCGGAGCTGGGATGCACAGCTGGCTGTAGCTGAGGTCCCATCCCACCCGTGGGCCCCGTGGGGTGGGAAGCCGCTCACCTGCGCTGACCTGGCTGCCCGACCCCTGATGAGTAACTGCTTGTCTCTCGTCTCTCCTGTGCCACGCAGCGTGTTTTGGGACCTGTACTGTGCAGCTCCCGAAAGGCGAGACACTTGTGAACATTCGAGTGAAGCCAAAGCCTTTCATGACTACGTGAGTAACAAGTTTCTAATCCTCGCGGTAATTACGGTGTTGGGGAGCTCCGGCGCACCGAGAGGCAACCTAATGTAACCGACTGGCAAAAAGCGTGGGGTTTTTTTTAACCAGCAATGTTCTGATTTGACTGAACAGTATTTCATAATGTTGCAATTATGTAAATGAGCTCAGATACTTATCTTAAACACTTAAAGGCATTCTGGCTATGGTAGAATTAAGAAGTTTTGCATAGCACTGGACAACAAAGCGTTTATAGAGGGTCGATGGTGAGATATTTCATGCTGAGGACACAGTGCTGGTGAGATGTTTCATGCTGAGGATGTGGTGAGATGTTTCATGCTGGGTGGGCGGGGGTTGGATTTTGGTGGGGAGGAGAAAGGGGGATTCCCCAAACTGCTGTTGAATGCCCCAGTTGGTATCTCCCTGCCTTTTGCAAGGCTGGGGGCTTCCTTGGTTGTCTGAGTCCTCTCTTGATCCCAGCAAGGGAGAGGTGTTGTCTTGTTGAAGCTGGGGTTGCAGACCCCCATTGCGTTGTGCGTCTTGGCTCTCCATGGTGTGGGTTGTTCTCTGCAGAGGTCGTAGCGCAACTCAGAGATGGATGATGCTTCTGGGATGGGATGCTGGGAGTGATTCTTGGCAAGGGTGCGTGGCATGTCTGCTCCAGTGGGCAACGGGTGGGCTGCCCACTCCTGTCCCGCACACGTTGCCCGCATCCGCAGCGTCGGGAGGAATTTGCATCAAAGGATTAGTCACCTGGCTGCGGGCTTGGACCCCAGTCAAGTGAGTTTAAACCTTGTAGCAGGAGCTGGTTTTGTCTCCTCCGGGGAGACTATGGTATGGAAACCATTTTTCCTCCCTTCCCAAGTTTCTCGTTGCCTCGACATGCCTGGCTTGGGATGTGTGAGGGTTTGCTGGCGAGCAGTGCCGCCCGAGCGTCTCAGGGACCTCCATGGCGCTGCCGTGTGCTGGCACTGGGCACAGCGGTCACCCTGGGGCACGGGCAGTGCCAGAGAGCCTCGGCTGGCTGCTGAGCTGCCTCTGGTCTCTTCCCACCCCACTGAGTCATGGGAGAAGTGGGTCTGGGTATTTGCTTGGTGGAGTTTGTCTGTCTGTCTGTCCCTCCCCGTGGCTTTTCTGTGCATTGCTTGTTTTTTCTGGGTCGGATTAAGATGGTGAACTCCTGAATCAAGGGTCAGAGCTGACAACTAACAGCACATTTACCAGTGCTTGGCTCTGTGTGTGTGTGTAGCTGCTTGTTTCCTGGGTGTTGGGGCAAATTGTGGGGGTTTTGGGAACCCCAGTGGGACAGCGGGCTCCTCAGGAGCAAGGCAAAGGTAGATCTTTGGGTAGCAGAGCCACAGGTGAAGATGACATTAGCAAGTAAGACAAGGTAATGCTCCATTCATAGCAACCTCTTCATCGTGTCTGAGGATTTAGTGTATTTTAAAAAATTAATCTTTTTTTAGCTTGGTAATAATTCTAACAATAGGCCTGAGTGCATTAGATGATTCACATAAACTTCTTTAATACACACTGCTTTAAGCTTACGGTAAATAGACACAATCCTGATTGTTTTTAATTCTCAGTGTAATGCAGTTTTGTAACAGCCCCAAGTGCTTTACCTTTTGGGTAACTCCTAAGACTCCTAAGAAGATTTTCACTCCCCCATTCCTTGGCGTGGTGGCACTGGGTTGGTTTTCCCCAGGCGTGTTTTGGCCCCAGGACAGGGGCTGTGCTTCTCCGTGGCGTGGCCGGTGGCGGATGCTCACAGCACGGCCGCTCTCTGAGGAGCGGCGTTTTCCCTGCACAGCGTGTACTTTACAGGGCGAGGGACCTACCTGGCCAAAACTTAAATATTGACCAAGGAACCCAACGATAACTGTGGGAGTGTGAATAGCTCCTTGTTTCTCTCCCGCTTCCGGCGCAGGCTGCCGCTGCCGGTGAGCGCGGTGGGCAGTATCGAGGAGCAAACCTAGCGACCCATCAGTGGTGCATGGCAGCTAAAATGGGATATGAGCCCTAAATGGGGCTGGATCAGTAAGGCATGAATCACTTCATGTGGTGGTTGTGGTTGAAAATATCCCGGTATAAGTCTTGCCCCAGATTGGAAGAGCATTGTATCTACACTTGGCCAACAGTGGGCAAACTCTGTGTGCCCTGCTTGGTGTTTCCCCAAAATACGGTGTGTTTATCCAAAGAGAACATATTTACCATGCTACTGTAAGGACAGGACGAGGGGATGCTTTGGGAGCTGTTTGGGGCTCGGTATGTCACCCTCCTGGAGCCAGCACTGGAGGGGTACTTGCCTGGGAGGTGCATCTTCGGGAGAGGGAGCGGTGTGCCTCGTTAGCGGGGTGCTAATGGTGGGATTGGAGGATACTTGCATGCTGCATCATTTCCGCTTCATCTTCCAACATGACTGTATGAAAACTATTAGGAGCAGCAGGACAAATTGCCAATTTCCCCCTCCAGTTCTGAATATTTAAATCTTCAACGAGAGAATAAGGAGAAATCCCACCACTCTTTTTTTTTTT
The DNA here is from genome assembly GCA_013400975.1 of Atrichornis clamosus. Lineage (NCBI taxonomy): Eukaryota > Metazoa > Chordata > Aves > Passeriformes > Menuridae > Atrichornis > Atrichornis clamosus. The sequence goes on from WBMZ01001145.1 coordinate 3,811, forward strand.
TTGAGGGGACCCTTGAAAACTGTGGGCTGTTGTGAGTGCTTAGGAATATTGCTTTTTACCTTTCACCTGAGGTTTTTCTCCCAAGCTGGGACAAAAACCTGCTGGGACTTTTTAGGAGGGTGCTTGTTGGGAGAAGAGTGATGGCAGCGGGGATTCACCTGGCGCAGACGGGAGGAATGCTGCGCTTCCCTATCCTCCCATCTCTGGCAGGACTGCCTGTCTATTAACACAGCTATTGAGTGGTGTTGGTTGGAGGGTTGTTAGTCAGCCTCTTCCACCTGAACCAGAAGAGTTTATCCAAGGTAACAGCACCACGAGCACCCACCAGCTCCTAAAACTCAACCCGTGGCCATTGATTTGGGCTCCTCAAAGCCCCGTGGCGAGCACGCCAGCGTTCTGACACACTCCTGGAGCCGGCCAGCTTGCAAGGGGATCGCTCGTCATGACAGGGGATTTCAGCCGCCGCGTTATCTGGGAATTGGCCGATGGCTGGTCGCAGTTGAGCATTTCAACGCCGTGAAAGCCAATACAATTTGAGTTAGCGGTGATGACTGCCAGTTTAAATACCGCAGTGAATTTCTGTCAAAGAGCTAATACATAGAAAGGGGAATTGCAGAAAACTTGATCACCAGAACCACTTCAGTCGATTTTGGCCTCGAGCTACAGAAAATGAACTTAAATCTAGTTGACTGTTGCTACGTACTTTTTGTGGTATTGCTCTGCCTGCACAGCTGGCTCAGAGTGTCAACATGCAGGGGAGAAAACTCAGGGTAGCCTTTAGCTGGCAAAGGCTTTGACTTCATCATTCCCTTCCCCTGTTCCACCCAGTTTACTCCTGAAAAGGACCTGCACTTGGGAGCATTTGAAATGCTGTTTTCTTTGCAGCACAAGATCTGTGGAGCTGTGGCTTCAACTTGCCATTAACGCAAAGCATTGGTTTATTTGTTTTTGTTTTTAACTTTGGAAAGCTGCTGCAGTTCTTTCTAACTTGGGTCTGGAAGGATGCTCTATGGCAGCACGGGTGGTTGCTGCTGGAAAGGTGGTGGTTGGTCTGGGAAAAGATGTTGTGTTTGAGGCTTCTGTCCTCCCATCTGGGTGGGGGACAACCAGGGCTTCTCCCTTTTCCCCCCATCTGAAACAGTTCACCTTGGGTTGAGATCTCAGTGAGGGATTTCTGAAGCCCATGGGGTTGGATGGATGGATGTAGTATTCAAGCTTGCTGGCATTAGTGTGTTAAACTGCTCAGTGGGGGAACAAGGGTAAAACTCAAGGAGCTGGAAGAGTTCTGGTCTGCTGGCAGAATAGACTGAGAGGTGTCCCAGAGGTGGTCTTTTTCTGCTGGAACTGCTCATCGCGTCCTGTCCAGCTGTGGGACAGGCACCTCATCCCAGCATCACTGCCTGGGTGTTTTTGGGCTGCGGGGGAGCATTTCCTTCTCATCCTTCTCCCAGCACCTCCTGCTCCTCAGGGTCTGTGTGGCCATCTCATGGTGTGGCACATTGGCAGGTGAGGTGGCTATGTGGGACTCCTCCTGGGAGAGGATGCTCTTCATGCAGAGGGGTTTGGTGTGACCATCTCCTCTCCTGTGCCAGGCTCTCTTCTTGCTCCAGGACCAGTGAAGGTTGTGAGACCTTGCTCAAGGCACCCATGGCTGTGAGGGTGGCACCAGCAGGTGTGATGGTGTTGGTCCATCAGTACCTCTGTGGTGGTGGTGATGGTCCATGGACGCTTCTCCTGTTGTGTGCAGCCAGTGTGTTGAACATCTTTTGTGTAGGAGAACAGATGTTTTTGGGGCAAGTCTGTCACAACACAGGGACAGGGGTTGGGAACAGCTTTGTGTGATCCCTGTGAGCCCCCAGAGGCATTGCCTGAGCCCTGGGCATGTGGCTCAGCAGTGGCACACACTGTTCTGTCCTGTTTCCACACAGGATTGTGCTCCGTCTGGGCTCCATCCAGCTGCACTCTGCAGGGACAGGGTTCCCTGGTAGGTAACCAGAGAGAGGAGTTTCCTTCAGGAGTGGCAGGCTGCCAGGAGCAGCTGCAAAACTCCACATCACTTTAAAAAAAAAATTACAACAAAAATAAATAAACCCAGATATTCCCTCTCCTGGCAGCGCTGGGCTTGGCCTTCCCTCCCAGTTTAGGGTACTGTTGAGCCTGGGTGACCCTTAAAGCCTGCTCTTACTGGAGTACCATGCAAAGCTGGACTAGATTAATATTATATTTTAAACAATTTTGGCTGTCACAACAGTGAAACCTCCACTGCCACACTTCCTTGTGCCCAGCAGCGGGACTGGGGCATTTCAGAGCAGCACCTTTCCATGGGCGGTGCTGAGGGAGAAGCCTCGGTTGTGAAACCGGAGGTCAGAGCCCAGAGCTTATGTCTTAGTCTTTGACTGGGGAGCCTAAATATTTATCCTGTTCTGTCCCTAATGAAAACAAATTGTCAACAGTTGTTCAGTAACTGACTAAATTAAAATCTGTAATTAGTCAATTAGATTAAAGAGTTGGCACAACCTGATTGTATCATGCTGGTTAGGTTATTAAGAGAAAGGGTGTGATTTTTAATTACTGAATGCTAATTTTGACGGTTTCAAATAGAAACAGACGTTCCCCCCCTCCACCCCACCCCGAGTGCCTCTGCAAAAGTAAGGCAGGGGATGGATTTTATATCAACAAATGGTGCTAAGATGCAAAGTTTCTCTGGCTTGCAACAGGGAGGGGTTTCTCCAAAAAAGCTGGGAGTGGGATGCGAGGAGAGGAAGGATTTCTTCAATCCTGCCTGAGGACGGGAGGGCAGGTGGGGAGTTTTGACACAGGTGGGGACCCCCTGCACAAATGGATGCTGGGATGGGTGTCTGACTGCTGCCCGTGGAGCTCCCACTCTGCTGCCCCATCGCCCATCCCAGTGTGTGCGGGTCACCGTGCCCTCGCCTTGCACCAGCCCGTTGGCAACAGCGAGGCAGATTTGAGTATTTCTTTCATATTCCGTGGGGATTCTTTGGTGGTATCTTTCTAATCCGCCTTCCCCCCGGTGCTTGAGAGGGACCAGTTTCCAGTGGCAGGCAAAGCCCACAGCAGAGAGGAGGAGGAGGAGGAGGAAGGCCTTGCGTGGCGAGCACGGCAGCCCAGCGCCATCCCATTGTTTGCCCCGGCGGCCACGTGGGCGAGCGCGGTGAGGCCGGCGAGGGGACCCGCTGCCGGCGCGGGGGCTGCGGGGGGAGCGCCTGCCCCCGGCAGATGCTGTGCTCCGGGCGAGTACAAAGCTCGCAGCCCTGCCCTCCCCGGTGTTCAGGGGTCCCTTCGGAGGAACAAAGAGGGCGAGGGGCCACCGTGCCAAGCCCGGTGGTGCCGGGGAGGCTGGCCGGGGGAAGCCGGCCGGCACGGGCACTGCTGTCCGGCGGCGGGCAGTGGAGAGGTGTTAGGTCAGGATGCCGTGTGTTGGGTACGAATGAGACTTTCCTGTTCTCCTGATCATTTCCTTCCTTACCTTGGAAACTTGGATTTTCTCCTACCTTTTGTTCCCTATTTTTCTCTTGTAAAGCTGTCCCTGGTTCTATTGGAAACAGCTGCCAGAGCCGGTCCTGGAGAGCGGGGCAGGGGACTCTGCCTGTTTCTCCTCTCACTGCTTACGCCCCCGCGGCAGAGCTGGCACCCCTGAAATGGCACCCGGCTGGGCAAAGCCCTCGCTGGAGGCGGGGTGTTCCAGGGGGGAGCTGCTGCAGCCGCGGTTGTTCCTGATTTTCCTTCTGAACAGAGGGGATGGCAGAGGGAGAGTGGTACAGCACCTGGAGCACCTTGTGTCCAGCCTGGCTGGTGCCAGGGATCTGACCTGCCCATGGGAACCTCAGAACAGGCTGTATCCCCATGAACATCACATGCTCGCCTTGCCAGCATCCCACTCGTGGGTCAGGGAGGCTCCCTGCCTCCTGCTGAGGCTTCTGCTCAGCCCACAAGCACATTCCCTCTTATTTCCCAGCATCTTTTTCTTCCCCGTCCTCATTCTGCCGATCCCTGGGGGACACCCCAGGGTTGGGGTCTCGGCGGGGTGGAAGCAGTGCTTTTCTCCAGGCTGGCAGGGAGCAAAAATGTCTCTTTGCAAGTAAACAAATACCTCACCTCCGCCTCGGTTTGGGGTTTAGGTTTTTTTTTCTTCTCGCTAAACTCCTGATCATGGCCACGAGTGCCAGGAGCTGAGTTCGAAGCTACAGCTGTGCACTCAAGGGGAGGATTTCCTAAACACAGAGTGGCTGCTTCTGGGTGCTGCTTCCCGTGGGTGATGGGACTCTGCTACCCACCCACCTACTCCCACCTCCCTTCTCCCATCCCCAGAGTGATGACACCAGTCTCCTGGGCCAGCCGGGGCAAGAGGGGCACTTGGGGGACTTGGGTGAGGTTTGAGTACGAATGGGGCACAGCTCTGCTTTCCTTTTGTCTTGGGTTTGTGCATTTAATTAAATTTTTTTTTTTTTTTGACTAAGAGGAGAAATGCTCACTCTCCTGCCTGAGTTTAATGCTGCATGCATGGTGACTGTTAAGATCAAAACTAAGCAGAAAAAAAAGTGTGTCTATACATATGCAGTTACATCTATGGAATATGCAGAATAGACATGGATACAAATACATATGGATAAAGGTAGAGGTGCATGTGCCTGTATATTTGGAGTGGTAGGACAGAGCAGTGCTTTATGCCGAGCCATCCAGCACCCTCCCACTTGCCTTCCTCCTCCATGGCCATTGCCACCACAGCCAGAGGTTTTTAGCAAGGTGATCTCCACCTCCGTGTTCCCCGGGCAGGGTGGGAGGCTGTGGGGTCCGTCTGTCTGTCCGTGTGTGAGGCTGCGCCTGCTGCCTTAAGATAAAGTCCAAAGGAAGACCTCTGGCTGTGTCTTAAGCTAACATTTTCTTTTTAATTTTTTTTTCTTAATGTTTCTGCATCAACCCTTGAACATTTGATCTGGTGCCTCTCCTCCTGGGGTGCGGCAGCTTTCTGTAGTTAAAATGAGCTCTCACCACCCCTCCTGCTTGCCTCAAACAGGGTCTGGGGTGGGGGGAGGTTTCCTTCCCATTTTCCCTGGATTTGGGCTGGATTTTTACAATCTCAGAGGGCTGAGCTTGCACCTATAATTGGAATTTTTTGGCTACAAACTGAAGCGAGGGATGCACTGCAGTGGGTCCGACTTGCTGGTGAGCGCAACCTGCCCAACACGGCTGGGCTGCTGGCATCCCATGGTATTCCCAGCAGGCACAACAGCTCACAGCCAGTCCCTCCTACCTGACATGGATTTCCTTCTGGGCCCCACTCCTGCCCCAGCTCCCACCTGAGCAGCTGCCATTGCACTTGGGGCTCCTGGTCCAGCACCAACTGGTGCCCACCACGGCAAGTGCCCAGTTGATGCCTTGCTGTGAGGGTGTCCCAGGCTTTGGCTTTGCTTATTTACCCATTTCTGGCAACTGTAAGATGGGAAATGCCACTCTGTCACCCCGTGGGCAGCTGGCAGTGCCCAGCTGTGTCCCCGGGCAGGTGGGTGGCTTCTTCCTGCCCTGGGCAGTGCTTTGCAGCTCAGCCTCTGGGCTGGGGAGCAGCTGGGGGGAGCTTGGTTGTTTGGTGTTGTGTTTTTTGGTTGTTTTGTTTTAAGTGAAAAAAGGGAGGGCACGCTGAGGGAGGGGGCAGGGCGCTTCCTTGAAGCACCCTGGTTTGGGGTGGGCAGATAAGGGTGCTGCATCATGCCTGGCTCCTCTGCCCTGCCAAAGCCCAGCAGAGCACCCTCCTTGCCCTCCTGCTCTGCCTGGACATCACTGGGTGCTCATCCCTGTTTTTTGGGGGAATCCACATTGGGGTAAGGCAGCCTCTGGTGCAGGAGCTGCTTGAGCCCCCACCTCCTGCTGCTCAGGAGTGATGCTTGCAGCTGAGAAGGAGGAAGAGGGAGAGGTGCTTCTCTCCCCCTCTGCTCCTTTCTGCTGGAGAGCTGTGCAGCTGGTGGGACGTAAATCACACCCAGCCTCCCTGCGCCCATCTGCCGGTGGGATGGTGGCAGGGTCATGACTTGTAGCAGCTCGGCGTGGCTCTCCATTGCAGCTTCAGCCCTGCTCCCGTGTCCCTGTGGCTCTGGGAGAGTGCCTGCTCCTCCCGGAGGAACAGAACCTGGGTCTGCCTGTTGGTACTGGAAACGCTTTGGCTGCTGGGGTCTTTCTTTGCAAGGTGTAAACCAGGAGGCAGATCTGCTTTTGTGACACCCTGTTGGCGTCTGGTTTGGGGCAGGGACAGCCATGCTTCGAAACACTTGGTCTCATCAGGGGGGCTTTTGGCAGGGATGTGCTTTTGGGATATGGCTGGGGATGAAGGTGTGGGAGCTCACGAGGAAGCAAATGCTGCTCCGTGTTGCCTGTGGGTACCTTCAGGCCAGCTCAAGTGCAGTTTTCCATGGAAATCCCAAACTGGATGGTTTTGTTTTATCCTGGGTATTACAGCACCAGTAACACCCAGGTGCTTCACACCTTTGCCAGTCTCTGCTGGAGAAAAGGTTCAGGCTGAGGCACCCAGGGCTCATTTCATCATTAAAAGCAGATTTACTTGCTTGTCCCAGAGCCCTTCAGGGTGTTGTGGCACGTCCTGACAGCTTGTCCGTCCTTACCTGCAGTCATCAAGGAGTTTTCAACATGACTTATATAAAGCCTTTGTACTTGGATTGCTCCACCGTGCTGCACAATGGCTTCTTTGTCATCCTGCCAGCTAATTAATTTTAACTTTTACCGTTGCTCCAGCGCGGTGCATCGTCCGCTCGGTCCATTTGAAGCTTTCCCCCCCCAACCTTAAGTGTTTTCCAAGCAGTTTGACTTGTTGCTGCTGAACACTGGAGAAAACAGCTGGCCCCACTGGTGCTTATCTTCTGGAGAAGGAGCTGCCCTCACAGTGCTGCCGGAGCCGGGGCTGGTGGAGGAAAAACCATTAGGAGGCTCAGGTTTTCTCCAGTGGCTTGTTTCTCCTGGCTGGCAGCTGAAAGTCCCTACAGAGAACATCCTCTGATGAAAATAACAGGCTCTCACTCCCTGGCCAGTGATTGGCACTGCGAGGATCTCGCAGCCAGAGGTGAAAGCTTTGGCTGCATCTTCAGGACAGAAACCCTCCTGCTTGGGGATGTCTGTGCATGGGGATGTGATGATGGTTATTTCTGGAGGGTTGGGCTCTCTTTGGTTGTGTGCTGGAAACTGGGTGCTTTTCCCTTGCATCCTGTGAGCAAACATCTCCAGCAGTAGTTCCAGCTGCCACCACCGCAGCATCCCTGGTGTAGCGGGGAGCTTACCCCTGGTCCTCCAGGATGTTCATAGGGGAGCTGAGCATCTCAGAGCTGCCGGGAGGATCAGGAGAGATGTGACCCCAGGTGGGTATCGCAGCCCTTGGGGTGGGATGAGCCAGGGTATCGTCTTTCCTGCGTAGCAGGGATGGAGATGGCCACGTGCATAAACATCAGCTGAATGTGCAGCCATGGGGTTTGTGTGAGCAGTGCTGTGGCAGAGGGGAGTTCCCCTCTGCTCAGGATGGGGACAGTGGCGGGTCAGGGAATATGGAATTGCTGCCTTTGTGTTTAATCTGGTTATAAGGACGGCTATTAGAGATAATGAATTTTGCCTGTCCCCACTGTTGTAATACAAGAACCCAACTGTCTTTCAACACCACGAAGGTCACTCCTCTTTATTTCTGGTTGTAAATATTGCTGGTTACAGATGTTTGGGGTTGATGGACATGGCTAATTAAGTTTCTCCTGTCAGCTGGTTGGCAAGGTGCAGGGGTGCCAGCACAGGGCTGAGGTCAGAGGGCAGTACCAGAGCTGGGCAGCAATGCCAGCAGCCCCACAACAAAGCTGGTTTTGCACCAACCCTTGCCCCTGTCTTTATTATGAATTTGGAGCAGGCTGGTGGGAAGAAGGCAGCTTTTGCTGCTCTCATTTGAGAGCAGTTCAGCAGGAATTGTCACACCTGCTGTCCCCAACCTGACCTGAGGGTGGGAAGAAGGCTGGAGAAAGAGAGATCCCCATAGTTTTTGCCATCGAGTGTCTTTTGCACCAGTGCCAGCAGAGGCTTTTTCTTTCCCAAAGAGACTTTAACATGGGAATTCTGGTGTGCTGGGTAGCAGAGCCAATACCCCACCCCAGTTAGCAGCAGGAGGGGGTGGGAGCCCCTTTCCCTGGGGCAGGAGGCCGCTTGCTTCCCGGTGCTCACCCTGCCAGGCAGGAACCGTCCGCGTGCGCTGCCTGCGCGCCTGGAACACAGCACGTGCTGCCGAGCTCCCCGGCTCCCCCCGCGCGCCTGATTTATGCCGCTCCACATTTTCTCCTCCTTTCCATGCCTCTTTCTCCTCTCCCTCTTTTTTTTTTTTTTCCCCCTCCCTTGTGCTGCCTGTGCATCGCCTTGCTCCTTTTTTTTTTTTTCCCCCCTTATTGCTCACAGGCCTCCCTGTTAACCCAGCAAGCTGCAAGATTTAGGGCTCCCTGCTTGTGTACATGCAGAACGGGGTTTTATCCTCCCAGAGGAGGGGACTGTGGTTCTCATCACCCCAGCAGGACATGATCCCTGGGTGTAGAAGGGGCTGTCTTTATTATTTTATTTTGCGGTCGCAGAGCACAAGCCGTGTATCCCCGTTCTGGATGCTCCTGGCCATGGATTGCAGCAGAACTGGCGGGGTGGCCACGGGTGCCCATCGCCTCCATCCCGCCGTCGCTGCCGGGCGCAGCGCCGGCCATCTGTCCCCTCCCGCGCGGCGCCGGGCTGCCGGCTGCTTGCCGAGGCATCAGGGCTTGCCCGGCGTCTGCGAGGCCACGACAGGAAAAAAAGGAAAAGAAGAAAAGTTCCATTTTTGCTTTGTTTGCCCCCGTTTCTTATGCGTAACCTGACTTTTTTTTTTTTTTTTTTTTTTTTTTTTTTTTTTTTTNNNTTTTTTTGTGTGTGTGTGTGTGTTTCACTCCCCTGCTGCTGTGCCAGGCGCATCGAAAGTTTGCCGGGTCTTGCGTGCGTGTGCGGATGCCGAATAATTTTATTAACTGCCTGGAAGGGAGCCAACGCGGCGTGCATCGCGCGGGAGGTGGCTGCTGGGGCGCCTTTCCTCTGCTTCCCCTTCCCAGCTGCCCCCCCGTCTCCTCTGCTGGTCTCCTGCAGGTTGCATCATTGGCGTTACCCCTTTATTTTATTTTTACATATATTTCCTAGGGTTTGGGCTTTTTTTTTTTTTTTTTTTTTGCTCCTTAAAGGGTTAAAACCGATGGGGAAGTTCAGCTAGCACTTGCAAGATATGGTTGCCTTAGCAACAGGCCTCCTAATCTGGTAGGTGACCTGAGAGACTGTGGAAGATGCAGGGGTTGGTTTGGCATTTCATTATTTCATGAGGCTGCGGCTCTCCAGCTGGTTCCCTTCCCAGCGCCGCCACCGCCGCTGCTCCCCCCGCTGCCGCCCCCGGCATTCCTTGGCAAAGCCCTGGAGGGGCCGGCAGCAAGGTCCCCTCCCTGGGCGCTGGTGGGTCCTGGGAGCTCTTGCTCGGGAAGGGGGAGAGAGCTTCCCGCAGCCCAGGTGATAATTATTCAACTTTAGGATTGCAAAGACGGTTTCCTGCCTTGCCTTTCTTCCTTCCAAAGGATTTGTCGTGGTGGTCTGATGAAATAACTCATGTGGCTCCAGAGCTAAAGGTGTGCTCATTGGTACTTCCAAACCTTTTGTTTTGGCGTCTGTGGTGCTCCAAGCTGTGGGGCTCCAGTAACATGGATGGGGCATGAACAGGGAAGCATGGGTTCACAGTGGTTGGAAAAGGTGATGGAGCTAAGATGCGGCATCCAGCCAGCATTTTGGGGAAGGCTGGTGGACTTGGGAGGAGCATGGCAGCATTATTCCAGCTGTTTTAGGCTGCTCTGGGCTCACCAGGCCAGGTGAGCACAACCAGCACATGCCCATGGATGGATAGACCAAGACCTGGGCATTTCGGTGGCACAGCCATGTCTTCCTTCTATTATTTTTTCTTGGAAACATTCTCAAGTTGTCATTTACCAGCATTCTCTCTTTTCCCTTGCTGTAGTGACCACCCACTAGTCCTTGCCAGCAGTAGGGCTGTCTAAATTAAGAACCTGCACCACAGAACTTCCCTGCCGAGTATCTGGCCTCACTAAATCTCTGTGCACCATTGGATGGGCGCTCAAACCCTTGCCTGCGCAGCCCCACGTAGAATTTGAATGGATGTTGGTCACACCCGACAGCTCTCATCGACTCAGAACTGTTGCCTCCTGGTCCAAATCATCATCTTTGCCAGCATGGCCAAGCCACTCTCTGTGCCCAAACCCGGGATGTTCTCCTCATGGCTGGATGCTGAGTGGCTACGGAGTATGGCGCTGGCCTTGGCATCCAGCCAGGGTGGCTGGGCAAGGAGACCCTGGGGGAAGGAAGGTGTCCGAGGGGCTGGGGCCGAACTCCCTCTGGGTACCAGTGGAACAAAAGGTCCAGGATAGCTCCAGGGGCATCCCATGCCCACAGATCCCAGTGTGCAGACCTCTTTTGTTTTTTCCCCCTCCCACTACTCCACGGCGTCGGTGGCAGCTGCCTGCGGACGCCGGGGAGAGCCGCCTTTGTTTACCCGCCTCTCCGGCAGAGCGAGCGCAGGGATGCTCTTGGATCGAGGTGCTGATCTGTCATCTCCAGGTTTTATGCATCCCCAGACAAGAAATCAGCGGTGCAAAGCGCAGACTTTTTTGTTACTTATCGCTGAGCTCTGTGCAGAGCGCGGCTGCTGAAAGCAATCTGGTGTCTGCGATGCCCAGATTTATGGTTTCCCAGCCTCATTTGAGGTGTTGGCTTCCACTGGGAAGTAGAAAACCTGGTTTGAGCCATTGGAGTAGGATGAGAGGACCACGGAGTGTAGTGGCATCAGACCCCAGGTCTGATCCCCGAGCTGGTGAATGCCCCCAGAGCCTGTCATCACCTTGGATGGGACAGCATCTCCCTTTCTCCGTCTTATCTGGTGGAGTCAGGAGGACCAATATCCCAGGGAGCTGAAACAGGTCAGCTTTCTCCTGGGTCTTCTCCACTCAGGGCCGGGGTGGCAGAGGCAAAGGCTGCTGCTCAGTGAGCCATAAAAAGGGAGGAAATCCAGGCGAGCCAGCAGAATCCCTAGAAAGCCCTTTTTTTGATCGCTTCATCCCTTTGTTTTTTCCCCTATCTCTGCTTTGTGCGGCTTTCCAGGATTTGTCCCTCCCGGCGGGGATTTTGGGCGGTCAGCCGGGTCCCCAGGCACGGACAGACGGACAGGCTGCCAATCAGCCAGCACGCACCGTCCTTCCACAGAGCGCTGTGCTCTGCTGCCAGGGGCTCCTGGGGCTCGAGCACGGGATTATACATGGGGGTTTTTTTTAAAGAAAACCAAATTCCCAGGGAAAATATTAAAAAAAAAGCAAAAAAAAAAAAAAAAGGCGCCGTCTCCCCCCCGCCTCCGCCCTGCTGAGAAGCAGCTCTGCGATGGCGGCTGGAAAGCGAAGCCGTAAGTGTTGCGCGTGCCATCTGCTCCGCTTGGATCGCGGGAGCGGCTGGAGCCGGCGCAGCCTCGCGGGAAGGAGGGGGCAGCGCTTGCAGGGGTAAAGATAGGGTCCCCCTGCCCCGTATTCCTCCCCGTCGGGGTCCTCTGGGTCAGTTTGAAGTCTCCACCGGCGCGCTTGAGCCCCAGCTGGTGCTGCTTGGAGGTGTCCCATGGAGGTGGATCCCCAGGAGGATATGCAGCCTCTCCCTGTGTGGGTCATTCTTAGGATGAAGGTGGTTGTGGGGTGGGATGTGTTGTGTGGAAGGGAATGGGCAGGTTTCGGTGGGTTTTAGGCATGTGCAGCTCCATTGCTGCCTGAGTTGGAAGCACGTGCTGGCACAGGGCTCTCTGTAGCGTAGGGTGCATCTCACAGGAACCTCGGATGTCTGTTGTCATGAGAGCAGCTCAGCAGGACACATCTGGTCCTCCCAAGGGGGATACCAAAGGAAAACTCCTTCCCCAATAAGGAAAAAGTATATGCTGTCTCGAAAAATAAAGAAATGTGTCTATTTGTGGGTTTGCTGTGGGAGCGTCTCTGGGTTCCCACACAAGTTCCTCTGCTGGCTCTTCAGCTGGAGCCACCAGAGCAGTTGGCTTTGTCTCTGCTTTACCTGTTTTTATAAAACTGGTATGTTTTTGAGATTTCCCTGTGGGTCAAGCCAGCAGACATGGGGGATGCAGAGGGACCCCGTGCTTTCTCCCTCTGTAGGCAACCGTGTGCTGCCTGTCCTTGGCAGCTGTGCCCGGGGCTTGTGCTGGGTTGTGAGTGATTGGCTTGTTGTTTAGGGGATTCTCAGGAGATACATCCCTAGAATGTGTGATATCCAATCTGGGAGATCAGTTTTGACTGCAAGGACAGCAACTGTAGAGTCCCAAACTAGCCCCTTGGCTTTGGTTCCACCACCAGCAGTTCTGGTCTGTGGATGTTTGTCACATGTGCCATATATATGGGGTGCATGTGTACGTATGTGGTTTAATCCCAGCCAGCAAATAAGTACCACACCTTTTGTTCACACCTGTTCCTCAATGGGATAGGGAGGAGAATGGGGGGGGGAAAAAAAGGTAGAACCAATGGGTTGAGATAAGAACAGTTTAATAATTGAAATAAAATACAACAGGAATGAAAAGGGAGATGACAGAGAGAAGTAAAGCCTAAGAAAGATAACTGGTGCACTGTATAATTCCTCCCCACCCACTCACCAATGCCCAGCCTGTCCCCAAGCAGCAGTCATGCTTTCTGGCCAACTCTTTTTGTTTATATACTGGACATGACATTCTGTAGTGTGGAATATCCCTTTGGCCAGTTCATGTCAGCTCTCCTGGCCGTGCTCCCTCCTGGTTTCTTGTACACCTCCTCACTGGCAGAACACGGGAAGCTGAAAAGTCCTTGACTTAGAGTAAGCACTACTTAGCAACAGCAAAAACACCAGTGTGTTATCAACGTTGTTCTCATACTGAATCCATAACACAGCACTGTACCAGCTACTAGGAAGAAAATTAACTCTATCCCAGCCAAAACTAGGAAAATGTAATAATTTTTTTTTATATTATAACAGGTTTGCAGTGCTTGGGACCTTGGAGAGGATGCCTGGTGCTTTTACCTCTCTCTCTTCCCATGCAAATGCAGTTGCTCTTCTGTGCCTGCTGATAGAAAAGGCAGAGTGGGTTGAGCCTGTGGAGAAGGAAGAATGCTCTCCAAACAAAACCAGAGGGCTTGTAAGGAGAAATGGGAAGCCAAGTGAGGGCAGAAATATCTGGGGAAGGTGCCTGAGGAGCAGGGCTGCAGAAGGCTTTTGGTCTTGCTGGGCTTTGGGACAGGGTGGAAGGAACCCAAGTCAGTGTTTCCCACACTTGCTCTCAGCTGGTGACCGTGGTCAGACCTTCACAGGGGTTTCTGGGGTTCAGCACTGGTGGCAGTGAAACCTTGTTAGAGCCCATCCCTTTATTAAGAAGCCTCTTGGGAGCTCCAGCTCAGCCCCATGGAGATTTAGTCCATAAGACACATCCTCCTCACTAAACCCTGGCATCCCAGGAAGCGCTGCCATGCCCACAGCACGTGGCTCTCTGGAGATGCCCGTGGCCATTAGCCATCCCACCCCACCAGGTGCCACTTTCAGGTGGTGGACTGGCTCTGGCTGGGTGCCAGGTGCCCCCCAGAGCCTCTCTGTCACTCTTCAGCCAGACAGAGGAGAGAAAATACAACAAAAGGCCCATGGGGTATGATAAGGACAGGGAGAGCACTCACCAGTACTGTCACAGGCAAAACTGACTCAACTTGAGGAAAAATTAATTTAATCTATTGCTAAACAGATCAGAGTAGGATATTGAGAAATACAAACTAAATCCTAAAACACCTTCCCCCCACCCCTCCCATCTTTTTGTGCCCCACTTCATTCCTGATTTTCTCTCCCTCCTTCCTGCTAGGAGCAAAGAGGGAATGGGGGCTGTGGTCAGTTCATCACATATTGTCTCAGCTGTTCCTTCCTCCTCAGGGAGAAGACTCCTCCCACTCTTGCCCTGTTCCAGCATGGCATTCCTCCCACAGGAGACAGTCCTCCACAAACTTCTCAAACGTGGGTCCTTCCCCCAGGCTGCAGTTCTTCATGAACTGCTCCAGCATGAGTCCTTTCCATGGGGTCACAGCCTCCTTTGGGCATCCCCCTGCTCCAGTGTGGGGTTCCCCTGGGCTGCAGGTGGATCTCAGCTCCACCATGGACCTCCATGGGCTGCAGAGGCACAGCTGCCTCACCATGGTCTTCACCACGGGCTGCAGAGGAATCTCTGCTCCAGTGCCTGGAGCACCTCCTTCCCCACTGACCTGGGGTCTGCAGGGCATCTGCTTTCATGTTCTCATCCTCTCTCCTCTGGCTGCGGTTGCTCCTGCACGATAAGTTTTCCCCCTTCTTAAATACATTATCCCAGAGCCCAGTGCATTGCAAGTAGCTTGAAGTGCTGCACTTTGGTGGCTACCCCTGAGCCCAGCGTTCAGAAATTCATTAATTGGGCTGGAACAATTATTTTTGGCTTTTGCAGAGGGAAAGGCTATAAATAATCACCCCGCGAGCTTGTGCGGTGACTTTGCAGCCTCTGTGGGGGGGGTTGTGTTGGGGTTTCTTTTTCCTTGCTGCCGTCCGACTGGCTTTTTCTTGGCGGCCGTGAGTGGGAGACTTATCTGCAGAAAATGCCATTTGAGTTGATTAAAGAAACTCCTGCCATTGGCCCGAACTGCCGAACTTTCTGCAGAAGGGGTTGTGCTTTCTGAGAAACCGCCCCGGGGACCTGCCCGGCCGCAGCAGCCAGGGCAGTGGTGGTGAGGACAGGGAGGAGGGGAGGAGGACAGGAGGAAGGCTTCCCCGGGCTCAGGGAAGGAAAAGAAAGCAGAAAACAAAAGATCCTGGTCTAGGTGGAATCGTACCAAGGAGGGCTTGCCGGGCAGAGGTGCAGGGGGACAGTGGTGGTGGGCACATTTCTGTGCTTGCACTGCCCTCACACTGAGGGCTTTTGGTCTTTGTGGTGCAAGGTTTCAGTCAGGGACTGAGCCAGAGGTGAAAGACTCTGCATCCCAGCACCCGTCTCTCAAGCTCACCCATCCAATACCCTTAGGAGCCAAATCACAACAGCCTTAGCAGAAGCAAACAGCATCTAGTACACCTTCTTTTGTAAGCCCTCTGTCGCATCTAAAATAAATTTGCATGTAAATTGACAGGCTGATTTTAATGTCTTCTGGCTATAGAGCACTGAAGGCCCAGGCTTTCCTGGGTAGGCGGGCGTGTGGCATCATCCCTGCTCTTGTTGGGTGCTGGCATGGTGGCACAGAGCCATTCCAGGGCGGACGTGGGAGAGGCATGGGGTGACTGCTTGCAGGGGACCAGAAACTTAGTATTTCCTATTTTTAAAACAACCAGATTATTGAAAGGATTGAGACTTATTGACAGGCAGGTGGCTGAGAATGGCCAGCACAGGAGGACAGGAAGCTGAGCTTTCCTGTAGGGATGCTGCTTTGTGCCAGGCTGCTCGACGCCCAGGGCCCACGCAATGCCCTGGGTTTGCAGGAGCACATCCCACATCTCCCTCCTTGCCTGCCAGCAATTAAAACACATTTCCATCGTACGTATGGTTTGCCAAAGACAACAGCCATAAGGCACTGGTGTCCTGGAGAGGGTTGCTTTGGTCAGTGCACCCCTTGGTACCCGGGTTTGGGAGCATTGCTGGAGCTGGTGTGAAGATCTGTAAGAAGGAGCATATCGGGAAAGGCTGCCTAGAGCAGAGCATCTCCCGAGCAGTCTTGCCGTGGCAGCTTTCCTTCGTCATCCATTATTTATTTGATCCTCTGCAAAACAAATTCGCTCCCCGGCACTGATTCTGATGACGGTGCTCATTTTACAAAAGAGGTAAAAGGAGCTGGTTTTGTTCCCGGTCTGAAAGACTTGAACAAAAAGGTGTGTTTCCTGCTGCCTTCTCTCCTATATCAGTGAGATAAATCTGCAGAGTTTTAGAGTGGTGATGGGAATTTTGGTATCTCAAATAGTGAAATGTTGAGCGATGCTTTCCCTGTTGATCCCCATCATCCCTGGACCTGCAAGGGTGTTTGCTGTGGCAGGACCAGGGGGGACCAGGATGCTCAGCTGACCTCATAGCTCACAGCAGAAGGTTTCCTGAGGGCATAGCTGTGTGTACAAGGCAAAGGGGCTTCATCAGGTGCATCTCCTCCCCATGTGTACTCTTGGAGAGCAGCTCTGCTTTATGGGTGCACGGAACAGTATATGTTTGGGGTTTGGAGCCGGTGGGGTGGTTTCAGAGAGTTACTGGGGATGTCCTCAGTCACACCAGTGGCCAAGCCAGCTCCACTTCCCTTGCACCAAACAAGCTGGAGCAGCAGGCTGAGCGCCGGGCCGGGAAGTTTGGAGGGAGGAGACGGCGCGTCGGAGCTGCGTTCGTCAGGATGGAAATAACTGTCAGCCCCATTCAATCTGTCGCCTTGTTCCCGGGGGACAATTGCAAAACAGGATTACTGGTACTTAAAAATTCATAGAAAACGTTTCTTATCACAACGTCATAATTGTTATGACTCAGAAGAGTAGAATTGCCATTTTCCTGTGCCTTTTTTTTTCCCCCCCCTCACTTTTGTTGCATACCGAATCCCTAGCTGCAGCTGCGGGATCGTCAGGAAGGGAGGGGGAAAAAAACAAACCAAAAAACAACAAACCAGGGCGATGCTTTATTTTATGCTAACTGCTGCATTTGACTTGAAAATGATGTCCCACTGGGTCTCGTGGTCAGCGTATTACGGCGTGATGGATGGCTGTCAGAGCGGCGGTGGCTGGCAGATTGCGATGGGTGGAGGAGAACAGATGCCCGGTGACTTCAGGGGCTTTAGCAGAGCCCAGGACTGAAGAGTGGAAAACAAAAGCAGATGGGAGAGCTCTGCTTGGGCTAACTATTCTTCTCCAGCCACGTGTCGGGGAGGAAAGCTCGTCGGGCGGCCGTGTCCCTTCTGTGCTGTTCCTCCGTGGTGAGCTGGGCTGGCTGATGAAGCCACGGGTGAACCCCACTTGACCTGAGGCCTGAGCCTACGTGAGACCATCACTGCAGATCTCCACAGGGCAACCTTTTACCCCCGTGTAAGAACAACTTGCGCTCCATTTGATGGTTCTTGTTAACCCTTGGCCCAGCTGATGGATCCAAGGCAAGACCTGAGCAGGCTCCGGGTTTGCCCTTTTGGAGGGCATCTGCTGGTGTGTTTTGTGCTCTGCATCGTGTTTGTCTTTGGGGTTGTGCAGGACCCCGTGAATTTGAGTGGTGCCAGTGGAAGGAGGTGGAAGGAGGAGAGTGAGCCTTTCCTGCAAGAGCTTGTTGTGAATAAAACCCTTTGCAGGTGTTGCTGTGCGAACCCTCATCTGCTCCCTGTCCCATCTCTCCTGCAAACTTCCCTACACTTTCTACCCCTTCAAAGGGTTTAGAAAAGGTAGTGCCTTGCCCCATTTTTCTTCTCACATCTGTATTTCCTCATCTTTCACCCCTTTGCTCTCCTCCTACCCCTCCGGTCCATCCAAACTTGAGGAGGTGTCTGCTGCCTTCCCAGCTGGCATTTGCTGGGAATTGCAGGGTTAATGGTGAAATTAAACTTCATATCTGTTTTTAAATTAATTGAATCATCAGCGTGGGTAACGGGAAACAGTGGTATCATAATGTATTTGATATGGGTCTTTAAGTCAGCGTTTGCTGTGAGATCTAGAGCACTAGATCTTGGTGGAAGCGATGGCTAACTGATATATTGTAGTTATGGCCACAGTACAAAGGCTCCTGCTATGTCTTAAAATGTTCAGGTCATGAAGTTGAGTTGGTTTATGATACGGCTGTTTTCCGTGCGCGCTTCCCACGGTGCTCCTAGATCATACTCAGAAAAACCCTGCAGTTGGCAGGAGCCAGCGGTGCTCCCAGCTTGTGCTCTGGGCAGGCACCAAATGTGGATGAAGATGCCCTTTTAAGTGACAGGCCAGCATTGGGGTTTTGCTCCCAGGACTCTCTGAAGTTTTTTCTGCTGAAGGAAGCAGACACAGGGGAAAACATTTGTTTTCCTCAAAGAAAGTGGTGGAAAGACTTTTACTGATTTGCAGCATCATCTGGCCTTTCCTTGGTGGCTCTGGGGTCGCTTCAGGACCTGCCTTGGAGAGGGGAAGCTCATAGTGGGGTGATTTTGTAAACTTTCAGTGTATGTGTTGTGGAGCTGCTTGCAGATTTCCACCCATGAGTGGTTCCTGCATCCTATCCCAGCAGCCTGGGACTGCTGGAGCGAGCAGGATGAGAGGAAATGACCTCAAGTTGCACCAGGGGAGGTTTAAATTGGATGTTAGAGAAAATTTCTTCACTGAAAAGCTTGTCAAGCCTTGGAACAGGCTGCCCAGGGCAGTGATGGAGTCACGGTCCCTGGGTGGATTTAAAAGCTGTGTAGATGTGGCCCTTAGGGACGTGGGTTAGTGGTAGGCTTGGCAGTGCTGGGGGAATGTTGGACTCAATGTTCTTAGAGGTCTTTTCTGACATAAATGTTTCTATGATTCCCTCTCGTCAGCAACTTCCTCCGGAGATCACAATTGCATAGATGACCCCGGAGTGCACCTATGGCCACGTCAGCAGCACTGCCTTTCACAGCCAAAATCTCAAGGCTACTTAACCAACTGAAACCTCTCAGAAGCTGCCTTGATATGAATATTGATCTCCACATTTAACTCTGCTTTGCCTGGTGGAGATTGCCCAGGCTGGGGTTGTGGAGGACGAGCAGGATACAGGACCACAGCTGGATTTTGGAACAGGGCTTGGTGGGACACACCAAAATAGTGCTGAAGAGCCCTTTCTAGCGGACTAGTTTAGATTTTATGTAAAGACTTGCTTATTATTTCTGCTAGTTATGTCTCTAATGAGGTGAGACGTGCCATATGTTGTCCATAGGGAGGGAGCGCCGCAGGTGGGGCGGGGGCTGGCCTGGTGGGTAGTTGCTACATGGAAGAGCCTCAAACTCAGACTTGGTGAGCCAAGATTCCAGCTGATCCGTCTGTGCCATGGGCACTGGTGCCATGTCACGTCTCAGAGCCATCTACACACTGGCAGCACCTTCTTGCTCTTCATCCACTCTCACGTTCTCCAGCTCCTGTCAGTTTTATCCTTGCACTCCTTCTTCTCTTCTCCTACCCACAACAGGTTTTTGCTTCAAAATAAAGTGATTTTGGGGCCAGGCCTAACCACGCAGCTCCTTTGCCTGCTTGCAGGAGGAGCAGCTCTGGCCCTGATGTGAGCAGCCCAGAGGCTGCTCTCCGAGCAGAAGTTTGAAACTAAACCATAGCACAGTAAAGAAATATTTATTGTTGAGTCCTGAACTTAATTTGAACAGGGCTCTGCTGTTTAAACAATTGTTGGAGCCATAAACCAGAAGCCCTTAATTATGGCTAATTATTTTCTGCGATGAATCTATATGGAAGCTCCTCAGCATGAGGGCTCCTCTGAAATGCACCGGTTGCGTGTTCAGGCATCATCCAGCCTGAATGTCCCTAATAAAATCAGAGGCAGAAGTGTTGCCTCTGGCCTGGCTGCTGGACCAGGCAGGAGCCTGCCTGCCTGCTGCCTGCAGTTTCCTTAAATCCAGGGTCAGGGCAAGGTGCAGGAGCCTGGAGGCTCCCTGGGCAGGCGGCTGGGGACCCGAGGGCAGGCAAGAGCAAGACAGGAGCTGTTTAGGACATGGACTTTAAACTCTCCGGCATTTGGGGTTTGTTTAAAAACCAGCTAGGTAAATATTTGTGAAGCGGTTGGGATCCGGCTGCGGGGTCAGGCGGTGTGTGCAGCCCTGCGGGCTGGTCTGGCCTCCCGTGGATCCCGTCCTTCCCACGGCAGGAGGCACGTCCATCCTCAGCCCTGCCGAGGAGGTGGTGGAGGCAATGCTGGGCCCTTGGCATCTTTGCTTGGGCCTCGTTTCCTCAGTGTTTGGGGTAAAAGTGGGTGCCTAGAGGTCTCTCTCCTGGGATGTACCAGTGTGATGTTTCAGTGGGACACATTTAGGACAGGTCTCCTGGCGAGGCTGTGCTGTGCATCCCAGGGATATCCCTTCTGTGCCACCCAGGCTGCTTTTGGGGGTTGGTGGTGGCTTTCTCTGATGAACCTGGAGCTCCCACCCTGTGCATCCCTTCTAGAACGAGGCTGCTGGGGGGATCCTGCTGAGGACCCACAGTATGTGCTAGGGCAGGTAGGATCTGTGACTTGATAATGCCACTGGCTCAGGAAGGTGCCGCAACAAGGATTATGTGGCAGGGATGGCATGGTAAGGATGGCACAACAAGGGTGGCAGGGCAGGAGGATGGCAGGGCAGGGATGGCACATCAAGGATGGCGGAGCAGGAAGATGGTGTGACAAGGATGGCACGGCAAAAGCAGCAGGGCGGGAGGATGTCTTGACAGGGATGGCATGGCAGGGTGGGAGAGGATGTCACAGCAAGGATGGCAGGGCAGGAGGATGGCAGGGCACGGTGCGGCGCCGGGGGAGCGGTCCAGGCTGCCTGTACACAGCAGCTGTCAGCGCTGCTGCCTTCACCCGCCCAGCCCCAGCCTCTTCCTCGTGGCACAGATGGTTTTAACACTTTCCTGGGCCTTTTTTTTCTATAATTAACTCTTGTTTGCAAGTGGGAAGACACTTTTTTCCTTTTGGCAGAGCCATCAAACTCTCCTCGGCGGTGTGCTTTTTTAAAGCCATCGTGTATCTATCCCCCAACTGCAGTCTGTTGTTTTTTTACCAGGCTCTTTTAAGGCACTGGGCTGCCCCCCCTCCTCTCCCCCCCTTGCTCTTGCCCGGAGGTAAAATCCGCAGGGATTGCAGGCGGAGGAGGCCCCAGCCAGCTCCGGGAGGGGAGTTAACGAATCCGGCCAAGGCGATACAAAAGCCGTGCCCGGGGAGGGGGGAAGATGGAGGGGCCCCTTCCCTGCACCAGGAGCCTTTGAGCCCCCCTGCTCCCAGCTTTGTGCGGCTTAGCAGGGTGCTGCCTGCACAAAGGCCCCTCGTCCCTCGTGTCATTTCCATGCTGCAGCTGGGAAGAGTTTTCCCAGGAGAGGCCATTGCCCACCAAAAGCCTGGTGGGTGCTGGGGGCTGCTGCTGTGGGCGCTGTGTCCCACCAGGACAGGGGAGGGAGAAACCCCAGGGACCACTGGAGCTTCACCAGTACTCAGGAAGCTGCAGGGTGCCCCGGAAGGCGTGGGCAAGGGAAGGGTGTTCCCTTCAGCCTCTACTGAGACCTAGAAAAACTAACTGGAATGCTGTGGTCCCTCCTGTGTCTTTCGGGGAGCTCGGGGTCTGCCTGTGGTTCCGTGTGGGGTTTGGGGGTGTTCTACTCCCAGGGAGGTGAGGGGCAGTGTCTCTCAAAGCTGGAAAGTTGTGGAATGCTCAGCTTTGGGGTCCAAGGAGGGTCAGCATCACAACCTGTGATGTATGGTGCCTGTAGGAATGTCACCGTGGAGAGGAAGGTGCTATGGGAGCCATGCCACTGGTGTCAACCTGCCAGCCTGTGCCTGGCTTTGTGTCAGGATGTTGCAAGAGCAGCTCTGACTGGGGGGAGAGAAGGAGCTGTTCTTACCTATGGATATCAAATGGTGGATGTGGAAAAAAAACCCCGAAAGATAAAAAGCCCATCAGGAAGTTTCCATCAGCAATTCATGGTCATGACCACCATGCCTGTGCTCCCTCCACTCACCATCCTGGTCCTCCCTTGAACTGGGCTCACTCTGTAATCAGGTTTTTCCTGGCACTGCCCATCTAAACAAGACCTTGCAGTGATGCTCAGCGTTCTCACATCACTCCCTCCCCCTCTCTGCTGTCTGAAAGCCTGGGGCTCTCTTTTTTTTCTTTCTTGCTCTCTAGACTTTAAGTTTCCCTGCCTCACGTACGAGTTTATTGCTGGGTCAGGGGGCAGGGGTTTGCACGCTGGTTTTATAGGGTCCCTCCAGAGCCAGCTTCAAAAGGCTCCCAGTTCATAAATGGGGGGTTTGTATTAATCACCATGTTTTGACAGGGAGAAGTGCTCTTAGAAGAGAAATAATTAATGTTTTGTAAGCTTTAAGGGTGACATGCCTTGGAGTCGCATCTAACCAAACCACTCTGTGCAAAAAAACCCAGTGATTATTTTAAAACACATATTTTTATCAGAAATCCTCACCTAGCCCAATGTGCACCTTGAGCAACCCCAGAAGGACTTTTCCATGGGGAAGTCCTGCAGCTCAGCTGTGCCTGGATCACCACTGGCAGTGATGCCAAAGCAATGCAGAGAGCTGGTGTTAAGGTAAATAAAACATGGGACCACTTTGGAGCAGTGTTTCTGTTCCAGGTAAAGGTAGGCAAGAGGAAGCAGGGCAGGAGGCAAGGTAGTGTGGTGAATTCCCTCTTATCCCATGGATGTGCACCTCTTCTCCTCCAGAGCACGCTGAAATGGTTAAAATCCCTCTTCCCATTCACCCTCCCCCTCCCAAGAAATCCCAGCCTACCAGGGGAGATCTGCACCCCCTCCAAGCTAGCTTAGCCCCTGGCTTTTTTTTGGCCGTGGAGAAAGCCACCGGTTCTTGGGAACAACACTGAATTACACACTGTCTTACGTCAGATGTACTTGTCCTGTCCTTTGCTCTAGCTCCTCTATAAATTTTCAAATGCCTTGAGCAATTATCAGACCTGGGAAACACTGTTTTTGGGGGGCAGCACCCACAAATAACTGCGATAAACCCTACTGTTAAAAAAGGACACCAGACATGAAGCTGTGCTTGCCTGTGTTAAGAGTATTTTAATGTGAATTTTGATTAGGAACCGTGTATGTGCAGTGGTTGGAGGATCTTTTGGGGGCCTGGAGGGGGGGATCGCACCCTTTCCCCACCCGTGCACCACTTTTGAGGTACAAAGCTCTGCTCCCAGGGGAATACAGGGTGCGAAGGGGCAGCCTTGGAGCAGGTTTGGGATGTGAGGGCTCCATATGGCTGGAAGGGATTAGCAGAGAGGATTAGATGAGTAGAGAGGAGGGGAAAGTTGCTGCAATCCCCCCTCCCCAAAAATCCTCATCT
Organism: Atrichornis clamosus; assembly: GCA_013400975.1. Taxonomy (NCBI): domain Eukaryota; kingdom Metazoa; phylum Chordata; class Aves; order Passeriformes; family Menuridae; genus Atrichornis; species Atrichornis clamosus. The sequence goes on from WBMZ01001145.1 coordinate 26,936, forward strand.
CTGACCCCTGGCAGATGCGCAAGGATGATTTCTGGGGACGATTAGCACCGCTTGGGTTTTGTCTGTGCCCCTGGAGTCACAGCTTGGTCTTGGTGCAGCCGGGGTAAAGCGATGCCCACGGCCTGGGCTGGGATCCTGTGCTGGCAGGTGGTGAGGAAAGCTGGGATTTTCCTCCTGCCGCCGCCTCACACCCACATGTTGCACCTTCCCTTGCGCTCGATGTGTTTCCAACCTGAGCTGTTTGCTCAAGCTTTCAGCTTTGCCTGGAAAGAGTATCAGCAGTGCTCTGTCCGTGCTGCTTGGACAAACCTGCTCCCTAGGGGGGGGTGAGCCTGGGATACAGCAACCTGGGAAGTCACATGTGTTGTGGCCTTGTCGGTGGCTGCCCAGTGCTCAGGGAGGGTCGGCCCCTCAGCTGTGGGGTGTGGGGTGCAGGGTGCTCTGCAGCTCCAAACTGAGCAGTAAAACACTGCAGGGGTGCAGGGTGCACTGCAGCTCCATAGCTCCACACCAAAACACTGCAGGGATGCCAGGAGGCATGACTCCTTTTGTGGCTCCTTTCCTAGGCAGGATGTCAGTGAAAAGGTCTGCGTGGAGGGCAGAAAGAATATTTACACCATTTTTCAAACATCACTCTGGAAATCGTAGGAATCACGCCAAGGCATGATGGCTTTTCTCCATCATCACTCAGTCGCAAAACCCATCTTGCTTGGGATTGGGGTTTGCCAGCAGCTTTCCTCGTGGTGCTCCAGTGTTGCTGTCCCAGCAATGGCTCTTTGAGGGCTGGGTTGGCTCTCAGAGCACAATTGCAGCCTCACAGAGGATTTCTAAGCCCATACTGGCTTTTTGGGATGAATCAAGGGTGCAGAAACATGGTGGGTTAGTAATGGCAGTGCTCCCAGAAGGGTGGGTCCTATAGGATGGGTTCTGTAGGATGAGTGTGATTTGGGTGGTGGCAAAGACAAAAGCCTGTAGCCATCATTGCTACTGAATACAGCAGTCCTCAAATTTGCACTGAGTCCATCCATCCCAGTTAATTTAGGGTTCTGACAGGCTGCCCTGGGTCTGGCCGCAGCAGTGCCGGCTGCTCCCGTGCAAAGTCCACCGCCTTCCTCCCCATCCGCCTCGCCAGGATTTATAGGATGTGCCGGACTTTGTCCCCGTGCAGCAAGTCACAGCCCTTAGTTAAGTTCAGCTGCCACCTCCGCCTCAGTTTAAGGCATTTCCACCCCTCCAGCAGCATTTTTCGAGGAAGATGCTGTGCAGAGAAGGTGCTACAAAGCGCCATCAAACATCAACAGAGCCACCTTTGTTAAAAACGGTGATTTATTTTTTGTTATCCTGCTGCTTTGTTAGAGAAGGGGATTTTTTCTTTTTTTAATTTTTTTTATTCTAATTATTTCATTTTTTAAGGCCTCGTTGTGGAAAAACTTCACAGATCAGCAGGCAAATCCATCAGGGGCCGCTGCGAGCGGGGAGGGACGCTTGGCCGCCTCCGTAGGTACACAGAACCCGTCTGAACGCCCGCGAAAGGTTACGGCACTGCTCAGAAAGCGCCGCCGTAACCTTTCGCAGGCGTTCAAACAGGCTTTGTGTTATTACACGAAGATGGTGGCCACGAGCATCTTGTCAGGGACGGGCAGATGGTGTTCACCTGCTCCGGACCAACTTCTTTTGCCCTTTGCCTTTGGTGTCGGGGAATAATACCAGGCCAGCTGCTCGCAGTAAAATAGGCTTAAGCAAATGGGATATTTTGGCATTCAAGTGCATGACAAGAATGGGAGTATTTGCATTAATTCTCTCCTCTCTTTCCCTGCGGCGGGAGGGGATGGAGGAAACCGGGATGTTTTCCCGTGGGGGTAAAGCTGGGGCCTGGTCTTCTCTGGATGGATTGGGGGTGGGAAATGCTGGATGCTGTGCTGGGGTGTCAGTGCTCCATCCCACAGCGTCCGACTGACCAAACAATGGAAAAGGATGTTTTTCCGGGGAGGTCACGGTGTTTCCCGCTGCACTGCAAAGGCAGTTGCCGGGAGAAGGGGTCTCACCTGCTTCCGTGGATTCAGATGAGGGTTAGTTGCCAGGCATCACTGACTCCTCGTGCAGACTCACAGCTTATTTTGTGTTAGTTTTGATTACAAAGAGCAACCGTTGAGATCAACTGACTCAAACACAAGGTGGCAAAAATTTGAAAAAAAAATTGAAAAGTGCATTTGTAATCTGCACCCATCTTTAATGGGGAAATCGCTGCCGGACGCTGGATGCCTTTGGGGTACTTTGCCAGTGGGATTGGCAATATCCTCGCTAGTTGTCACAAAATCCTTTGGACAAGTTAAAACTAGTCTTCTTCAAAAGCACGTGGTGCAGTGGCATGGTGTTTTTCTAAAGTCACGGCTTATTATTATTTTTCCTTATTGAAATAGATTACCAATTCCAATCTAGCTTTTCTTACAACCCCTTCCGAAATTCTCTTGGCAGTTTCAATCTGGAAGAAGGCAGAGAGGAGTGGTGAAGAGCAGGCAGTGGGAAGCAGAAGTCCAGCTGCCAACAGCAGCAGCCTCTCTTGCACCTCATCACCAAATTATTACCAGTTTTTTGCGAGGGAAGCAGTATTTTTTCGTAATCTGATCTATTCAAAGGCCTCTAACAGAGAAGGGTTGATTTCAGCTGTGATGCTTAAGGGAAGGATGGAAGGTGAGCTGGTGCACATGCCACTGAGCATCCAGCCATGCAATCCCTTATAGTTACATCACAGAAGCAGCAGCATGGGGCAAGGGACATCCCTGGAAGTAGAGTCCCGTGGAATTTAACCACCACAACTTTGCGGCAAACGCCACCAAACTACCTCTCCCCGCAGCTTTGCTTGCTAGGGCCATTTCCCTTTTGGTTTTAAAATTCATGATGTTTTTTAAACATCTGAAATTAATCTGTAGGCTTTCCATAAAGCTTGTGTAGGTACATCAGGAGCAAGTTTAGGTGGAACCGCCGAGTGTCCAGTGCAGATGGGAATGCAGCTCGTTGGTGCAAGGAACTGCACTGTGGCAGTGGCCGGGTGGCCCTCGCAGAGCTGAGCATCCCACACTGGTAGATGAGCAGTAGATTAATAGTCCTAAGCAATTGCATTATCTAATGAAAATTTTATATAATTATTTTATATAACTTTTTTGGCAGGTAGACCCTGAAATGGATGGTATTGATTGCTGGAAAAGAGCCTGGCCTGTCTGTTGCTGGAATTATTAGAGGAGAGTTGATAGTAATTAATACCTGTGTATTTACAGCATTTTCCAGGGTGCTAATTGCATTGGATCCATTTAAGCTGTTTGGCAGTGGGGAGGGTACACTGGTTTTAAGGTGTGGGCTGGACAAGGGTCTTGTGGAAGAGGAGATGCTGGCATTGGGAAAGCTGGGACCATCAGCTTCTCCTTCACTCCAAGCCAGGGACAGAGGGGACTCTGGGCTGCCCATGGCAAAGCATCCCTAAATACCAGGGTGGGAGTGAATCTGTACACCCAACCACATGGTGTGAAGCACTGGAGTGCTCTCTGCAAAGCCCTTCCTGAGTCAGGGGAAGCATTTCCAGCAAGCCCAGCTTAACTTCCCACAAGTTTCCCTTTGTGAACCTTTCTGTACACACGCGTGTGCAAAACGGAGCCTAATTGCATTTAGTCTGGTTTACACCTCCCATGCTTATCCCCCTGCTCTCCACCCCCCCTTTAATTCGGTCGCTGTGAAATTTTTGCAGCCCTGCCAAGTTATTTCCTTGGGATATATTTAGAGAAAGCCAGCTCAGCAGAGCGCGCTGGGTGTTTGTGGAAGGATGTTTGTAAATGTTAGCAGGAACGCTGGCGGGCTGGCGGAGCAGATGTCCGCGAGATGCTACCAAGAGCCTTATTTACAAACTTGTAAATGACTGAAGGGGTTTCCTTCCCGGGGATAAGGGGGACGCCGACTTAAGAGATTAAAATCCTATTGTTTCGTGGCTGGAGCTGCTGTCTCAGATTATCCTTTACAAGGGAGGGGAAAAAAAAACCCAACAAAAAAACCCGTATTAGCTTGAAACACCATTCAACTGTTGTGCCTTTTTTTTAATGTTTTCTTTTTAAGGCTCAAGGAAAACACAGGGCTGGGGGGTTGTTTCTTCCTCCATAAAGGACGGGTGTGTGGGGGGGAAGTGACCGAGCGTGGCTGTTCTCGATCAGGGTGTATGCTGGAGCTTTGTGTGCCGGGCAGCTCGCAGGTGATGGATTTAAAATAAGCACAAAAAGCTTGTGCTGTTGTAGAAGTATAATTAAGCTGAACTTGTACGCACAGCGTGGTGTCCCAAGGGAGCACGGCAATGGTGTTTGGGTGGTGTGGTGATACCGCTATGAGCCCATTTAATCTGTTTTGGTTTTTTTCATATATCTTGCAAATACACAAAGCTTCAGCCCAGTGTTCTTTTACCTTCTCATACCCTAAAATAAACCAAAACTGGTTTGGTTTGTCTTCTGGAGCATCCAGCAAAGTGGCTTTCACTGGAGGAAGCAGGATGGACTGTGGCGTACCCCAGCTGGGGAGCACAGCATGTCCCAAAAACCCTGAGCCCACCCGTGAGGGCTCTGCAGGCACCGTGGTTTTGAAGTGGGTGCCACCGTGGGTGCCCACTGCTGGCACGTGGGCTGGTGATTGCACTCACAGAACCTGCAGCAGGCTGGTGTTCTGTTTATTTTGGTGCACGTTGATGCAACACAGACACTGGCACCGACCCACAGAGGGGACTGATGTGGGAGCGGATCTGAGGGCTCGGTCCGGAGGAAGCGGCTGTCGTGTCGTCCTGCCCGGCGTTAATCGGGTTACTGTGAGGTGTGGGAGGGTTCTATTATTAAATTTAAAACCTGGCTATATAAGATGAAGGCAGCTTTAACGAGATGAAAAGGCTTAACTGGAGTCCAATTAAATTCCGTATTACCTGTTTACGCAGCCTGCTTAAGTCCTGACCCGCACGCTGGTTTCTTCTTTAGGCTCCAAAGCCTGTGCTCTAGGCAAAAAAATAAAATCAAAGGAGACAGATAGACACCAGATCACCAGCATGTCCTGAGCACCCCCGCATGCTCCTACCGGAGGCAGCTGCCCTCAAGTCTTGTGCTGCTCCCTTGGTGGCTGTGAGGTGTGAGATGCAGCCTGAATCCTCCAGTCCACTCTTTCGGAGAGGAGAGCGAGGGCAAAACCAGCTGAAGCTCGAAAAGCAAATACCCAGCCATCCTTAGTTTGGTTTTAGGTCTGTGCCATGAAGATATTTTTGCTCTCCCCATCTCACTACTGGCTTGATGGAGGATGGGCTGGCCGAGCAGTCAGTGCTGGTGGTGCTTTCGATGAGCGGAGCGTTCTTGCTGCTGCCTGCCAGCGCCTTGCACCACTGTTGGGAGGTTATTTTGTTAAAAATAAGTGTTTGGTGAAAGCCAGCTATGGGATGCTGGGGCGAGCCAGCAGGAGTGTGTGGTGGGGACACCAGTTTGTGTTTAATGGCAGAGTTACTACCACCAGTTGGAACCTGGTTTTCATAGGTGGTTAATAGAAACCATTGCTTGTGTTGGTGAAGTGTGGCAAGTTTGGGTGGTTGGTGAGCTGGGGCTTGGCTGGTCCCCTCCCGCCATTGTCTCACCACAACACTGAGAGCCTGGCAGGATGGGGTGCAGTGTCTTACTCCACTTTCAAGGTGCTCTTTAAGGTCCAGCAATGGGGATGAGGAGAAGGAATCCCTTGCTGCAGCCTGTGTGTGGACAACACATCCAGAAAGCTGCTCAGCTTCCCAAGCCCTCTCTTGCTGGGTGCTGCCTTTTATTATGGGAGTACCCTGGGGCTGGGGGTGGGGACAGCAACATTCTGGAGGTGACGGTGATTTCAACCCACCTGCTCTGGTTTCTAGAATCAGCCCCCAAAACGCTCCTGGGGCCTCGGCGGTGCCTCACGACTGCTCTCGGGTCGAGCAGGGCGGGGGGCAGGAAACGGCTCACCGCACCCTGCTCTCAGCAAACCCTCACGCCCAGCAAAGACCTAAACCCTGCAGTAAAGAAAGTAAATAAATAAAAGCACCGGACCGCAGCTCCTCCCAGGGCTGTGGGACAGCGGAGGTGAGTTGTGTTCCCAGCTCAGCCAGCCTCGGAAAGCAAACTTAGGTGACACCGAAACGCTGGTGGCGATGCACCGGAGGCCGGGGAGCTGCTTGGTGCAGCCACACCAGTGCCTGTTCCCTGCTGCTCTTCAGCACAATTAATACAGCAAAATAACCTGGTTTCTCCTTAAGGATTAGGTTAAGAAAACAAGATGGTTTCAATAGCCCTTTTACATCCCGCATAGATTGTAGCTGAAGAACCTAACCAGCTTTGCAGCACAGCCAAACAGCACATCTTTTTCCTTTTATCCATGTTTTTTCCTCCATAACCTGATGCCAGCGGTCCTGCGCAAGCGGGCTCCTATCGATAATTCAAGTGCCCAGCTCCTGGCTGTGCTGTTTTGTCCGATTTCCATTGCCTCCTGACCTCCATCCTTCTTTATTTGCAAAGCTATACTCGCAGGCAGCGGTAATAAATCAATTAATGACTCTGATGAATCGTTTAATGGCTGACAAAATAACACTACAGTCAACAGCTTGGATCTCTACAGCAGTACCAGAAGATGCTGGTTGACTCAGGGTAGGGAGACGAAACAGAGACTGTTAGCTCAATTAGTGCAATTAGTGTGCGATTTAAAGGCTTAGACGGCATCTGCTGGCGTACCAGGCCGGTGTGTTAACTGAGAGCTTCGGTTTGGAAGCGAAACACGGTGATCCAGATTGTCGTCGTTCCGCTGGCTTCCACCAAAAAAAGAGGAAAAATACCAACGTATGTGGCAGGGGAAAATAAAAATACATATGTACGTTTGTGTATATAGCTATACATGCGCGCCCCAGGAACACATAGATATTTATTTCCAACGTGGAGAAAATTTGCCGTCTTACAAAAGGCAAACGAAGCCGGCATGTTGCCATTGCCAGAGCTGTTCTGGCTCATTTCTGGCAGTGGTTTCCATGTATTTTGGTGGAAGGAAATTCAGAGTGTCACATGCCAATGGGGACCTTCATGTGGCTGGACATGCTTTTGGTTCAGCACCAGCTTGGATACAGTGGCACAGCATTTCCATGCCTGTGTCCTGCTGGCTTCTGTGGTGACTCCACCTTGTCTGTACCTGTGCCTGGGAGACTCAGTGAGTTTTAGATATTCACCTGAGGAAAGAGGCTTGGGAGGCAAACTGCAACCAAGAGTCCCTAAAAAGAGTTTTCGAGACAAAATGGTGAAAATAAACGGTGTGGGAGGAGCTACATGGCCAAAAAAGTCCCGGAAATGGGTGCTGGAAAGCCCTTGGGTTTAGGTGCTGACCCTTAGTGTTTGGGTCCTCACCCTTAAGCTTTGGAAAAGTTGTTCCTACTGTCTTTTTTTCCCTTGTTTCTTTCATTTCTGGCACACCCTAAGGGTTTTACAGAGCTGCTCCAGCCACGGCTGCGCTCCCATCGCTTCGCCAGGGCTAAAGGTGCCTCGGTGTTTACCTTAGCAGCGGTGATGGGGAGGGGAATAAAAAAAGAAATAAAATGTCACTTCGCAGCCTTGTAAATCATTCATCAAGGGCTGACCAATTTGGCTCCCATCCTACAATATGCTCAGGGCACTTGCGGGTTTTTAATTACCGAGTTCTGCCAAGCGCCACATGTGCGAGGAACTTCAAATCCCCGTTTATGCCGCGAAGGCATAGGTGAGGTTTCAGGGTGTTTAACACGGAAAATACTCTGCGGTTTTGTGGAAAAATGGGCATTTGCTTCAAGATTTTCTTTGGCTCCTCTGCCCTTCTCCCTCTCCTCCCTGTTGCAGGGGGGAGGAAGAGTATGGCGTCTTTTCCCCCCGGATCCCCAAATCCATGTCCCTCCTCACTCCCCACCACTTCGGGATCCATTTCGCTTTGGGAGATTCCCCCAGCAAAGGATTATGGTGTGCTGGAAATCTCTTGAAACCATAAAATATCACCTTGGCAGCTTTACTGCAGCGCTTGCCGCCTTGGGAGAGAAGCATTTTGCGTGATAGAGGGTTTAATAAAGGAAATTCCAAATGGGCTCGCTGCAGTTTGGGGCTCGGTCTTATATATTTTTGCATTAAGAACCGTCATCTGCTTTGCAGAGAAACTGCAATATGTTCATGGCCTTGGATTAAGATTTGGTTTTACTTTTATAGCTGACCCACTTGGGGGGATGGAGGGAGGGGGAGAAGTGGGTTCACTCCCTCTCCCATCTATTTTTGCTGCCGTCTGATGTATAAAAAGAGCCTGGAACGGGCAGGCTTATTTTTCCTGCCAGTACTTTTTATTTTATTAACTGTAAAAACACTCAGATCTGGCCTTTGCTGCTGATGGGGGGAAGACTGCTCTGGATGCCTTGTTCAGGGGCATGGGAGGAGCATGGCGTGGGCTGTGCCTGGGGGTGCAGGACCCCACAGCTGCAGGGGGACCTGGTTATTTCATGAAGGAGGTCTCTTATTTGGGCAGTCAGCCTCTGCTGTTGTCTGTGACACTTGCAGCTCTGAGATGCTGGGGTGGGAGAAGCAACCGCTCATCCGGCATGGTCCTGGCCTTCATCCCACATCCTGCACGCCAGCTCCTGCTGGAGAGCCTGATGGAGGGGCACAGGGGATGCCCTGGGAAGGCACAAGGCAGCAATTAGTCTGATGCTGCCCTGCCTCTGCAAGGCTTTCTGGTCAGGAATAGCGAGATTCCCAACCAAACATGGGGATTCTACCCTTGGCAATCCTCAGTCCTTAGTAAAAATCCTTAATTTTCCAGGCTGCCCAAGTCCTGACAGCCTGGCTTCCTCCCTCTGCTCACATCTTGTGGTTGTCACTGCATCGGATGCGGTCAGGAGCTGGAGCTGGCTCGGCTGCTGTTGGGACGTGGGGTTTGTTGGGTAAAACCAAGCCTGAGCAGGCTCACGTGTACCCCATCTGTTCATGGGATTTCCTCAGTGGAAAATTTTTCCACTCTGGTTTTAGGTGGGTACATATCCATCATGAAAATTGGTGGAGGGAGTAGTTCAGCAATCCAAACCCCATTAACGTCACTGAGGCGCCTTTGTAATTGGGGATGGGGGTCACTTGGTGGTGGGCAAACTGGGGTGCATTTGGATGGCACAGGTACTGCTCCTAACCCCACAGGGACGTTCTGCCAGCAGTGGTTTTTCAGGAAAGATCTTTTTCATATATTTTCCTTCAGGATAGGAGTCTCCCATCACGCTGGTGCTTTCCCAGAGCCTCAAGGAAGTAGAAAAATACAAGTAGGAGTGGTGAGCAGGAGAGAGTGGGGTGTCCACGTATCTCATGTTTACCCCTATTCCTCTGTTTCAGATCTGAAGCCACTCTAGTGGCTTGTTCCAGGGAGGCATGAGGGAAAATGTGATCCCACAGATTGAGTGCAGTGAATTTGGAAATACATAATAAAAATTTGGCATGCTGGTGAGGTCAGGGAAGCATCATTTTTTGAGGATGGACTGAACCAGCAAGTGTGGGGGGGTAGGTGGGCGAGAAGAATTTAAAAAGCTTTAAAACTGCTTCTGCCTGAAGTGACACGTTGGATGAGGAGGTTTCTTGGTGGATTAACAAGACTCAATGCCTGGGTAAACGAATAAACAAACCCTAGAATCATCTCCAGGTTTTGTGTGGCCATCTCCTCCGTGGCGAGTCACAGAGGCCGGTGCCCCTGCTGCTGTCAGCATCCTCTGCTGGTTGCTCCTTGGGGGAAGATGCTCAGGGCACGTGGAACAATCAGGGCTCCGGAGGTCTGAGGTGGATTCACTCAGTGTGATGTGGCAGGAGAGGTGGCTTTTTTATTGTGTTTTTGTCATAACTCTGACCATGTCTGCCCCGGTTTTGTTCCCCACAGAGCGCAGCTGCCGCCCCGAGTCCCGTGCTTGGAAACATTCCCCCAAATGACGGGATGCCCGGGGGCCCCATCCCGCCCGGCTTCTTCCAGGTAGGCTGCCGCTCCTCCCGGCGCTCCCTCCACCCCGCGCACGTGTTTGCTTTCGCTCTGGGTGTCAGCGCTGTTGTGCCTGTGGTCTTTCTTTTCCAAGGGGATGCTAGGGAAGCAGCATGCCTGCATAGCTGACCTGTCTAGGAATAACTTGTGTTCTGCTGTCCTTCCACGTTTGCTTTCTATCTTTTGTGGCCTTAAAGCAAATTTCTTTGTTGCTGGAAGAGGTTACTGCGTATTTACAACCAGTGTTTTTTTCCAAAGCCGCTTGGTTTTTGTTTGGGTTGGGATTGTATTTGTTCTCCAGTCCTAACAGACGTGCGTAATTGAAAACATTCTGGATTTTGATTCCTGAAACTTTTTCCCCCTCCTCTGGTTAACCGCTTGATTTTTTCCAAATGCAATCACTGAAAGCATTAACAAACCCTGGCTGTGGCTGCAGGCGGGAGTGGGCTCCAGCCAAGTCCCTGAAGGCCGTGGAGGCACCTTGTAAGCAAATACCCAGCAAAGTCCCCAAAGTCCCCTCGCTCCATCCTTATCCCACCCCGAGCTCTGATGGAAGAGGGAGTAACACATGTTTGGAGTGATGCTGACAGAAAGGATATCAAAAAGCACGCAGAAAAGGGAGTTTTCAAACCTTGAACCTTGGGAGTTTTCTCAGGAATCTCTTTGCCCGGGGTGAGCTGCGCTGGTTTGCAGCAACATAAGCTTTCGGTGCTTTAAAATCGTCCTGCTTGAGGACGAAACACTTGTTTGTGTAAAAAATGGGATAACAGTTGAAAGGAATATTTGTTTTGGCAAGCAGGGTTTTTTTTAATCTGGGCTTGTGATTTGTATATGGGGAGAACTTCTCGGGCAGTAGACAGGCGAGCTCGATAAGGAGCTTGTGATTTATTGTGGCGATATCTGAGCCCGATATCGGCGATTGTGTTTGTGTGGGAAGGGGGAAGGAGGGTCTTGTCTTTTTTTTGAGAGAGAGAGAGAGAGAGAGATCCCATTTCCTGAACATGCTTCTGACAAAGTAAGAATATCCGATATCGATCGGGAACCCTAAAACAGGCGAATCTTGTAGCAGCGCTCGGCGGCAGGGGGTGAAGCCAACGGCGGAGATGCAATCTCGCAGGTCATAGCTGCTGCCAGCAATCCCAGTGCCAAGCTGCTGCTTCCAACAAATGTGTCTCCAAACGTCCTGATCTCGCCCCGCAGTGAAGCTGACTGTCCTTTGGGCTTCTGCTTCACGCTGAGCTGCGAGGGCTGCAAAACTGGCATGAATTTAGGGCAAGGCATCAAGAGTATGGGTTGGCTTTCCCGGAGCGGGAAAGGTGAGGAAGAGGAGTCACATCTCTCCAGACATGCTGTTCATGCTGCCGTCTCGACTCTTCCCCTTGACAGCCTCCAAGCTGTCCCCCCACTTTCCTTTCTGCCCTCCTGTAGCACTTTTTCACTGAGGGGCTGATCCAGGAGCAAACAGCCCGTCCTAGCTCCCTGCCTCCTGTGCAGCTGGCCCAGGAGCCAGTGGGGAAGGGGGTGGCTCAGAAGCAGGGGGGGATCCTGAAAGCCCAGACAATGTAATAACACTGGTACAGGTGTCGTGTGGGGGATGCTGCCCATCCCCAGCACTGCCGGAGGGAGGAGAGGACGGGTGCCGGTGCATATGGCTCACATGTGACATCTCAAGAGCCTGCCTTTCCTGAAAGCCCTCCAACATCTGGTTTCTCCTCCCAGCCCTCAGGATGGAAGGGAGAAGAAAAATCCCACCTTTTAACACAGTCTGCACATCGCCGCCATGAAAGCCTGTGTGATTTATTGCGGGTGCTGGAGCTCATTCCAGCTTCAGGAGATGCTGGAGAGCAGCTCTTGCAGAGGTGGGCTGGAGGCTCGATGGCAAGCCAGTCACAGCTCAGGCGTAATTTCCTATCTGTAGGAGATTAAACTGCTGAAATTCAGAGTTCAAAAACAAAAAGGTCACAGAAGATAGAAAGGACTTCTCCCCAACCCTTGGTGTGCCAGCCGTGGGAGTGAGTGAGGGGGTACCACCTCAACCAGTGCCATCCTCCTGCCAGGAGACTGCTGGAGAGGGCTTAGGGCATTGCAGCATCTCACTCTTCTGCACCAGGGATGAGCAAGGGATACCACCAAGGGTAGCAGGCATGGGCAGATAGTTTTTGAGAGGGTTTAGAGAGACTGATCATGTTGTAGCATGGTGGGGCATCACACAGGGTGCTGAGGAAGCAGTCAGCAGCAAAGCTCAGGTAGCAGAAACCCCATGCAGCCACTCTGGGGGTGCATGAACCCCTCCAGCCCTGCACATTAGGCTGTTCACTGCTGGTTGGCAAGGGAAAAAATTACATGGACCATTCCTGGGACTTAGTAGCCCAAAAACCCATGTGAGTGAGCTTGGAGGAGAAGGAATGCTCCAGGAAAGGGAGAAGCGAGGAGGGCTCCAGGCTGCAGTGTCCATCCATGGCCACTGCCTTGCAGTGAGAGACCTTTCCCAGTGCCAGGGCTGAGCAGCGACCTTCGGGCCAGGGGCCAAGGGAAGTGCAGCCTGCAGAGCCTCCCACAACGATGGGAAAGGAGAGGCCCGTGGCACTCCTGGGTTGCTGGGGCATTTTGTGGTGCCAGCCAGCGACACAGCATCGGGCTGCGCTCTGGACAAAAGGTGGCTGGGTTGACGGCCGGCGTGGGTAGATGCTTTTATTTAAATCTCTCTCTTTCTCCCATTCAGATGAGCAAACAAACCCTCTGCTCATCCTCCTAAAGGTCATCAGAGGCGTTCCTGCTTTTGTTTTGAAAGCTGGATTGATGCCGGGGTGCAGATCCCTTGCAGGAGGGACAGGAGGGTGCCAGGGGAATGTAGGAAGGGAAAGGAAAAATTGAAAGCAATTAATACCACACCTTTATAACACTAAATAAATGGGGGGGGCGCAGTCAGCAGCCCCCCCAGCCATGCCTGCTCCCCCCAAGCACAGAGTCCCCGCGCCGCCCCGTTCCCCGCGCTGATGAAATGGAAAGTTGACCATAAATCAATGTCGGCGCTGCGTTAGCTATGCATCAGCGGCTCGGCGCCGAGATGCACCAAAACAAAGCGCCGGCTGCTCCGTGTTCCCACACTGCCCCCTAATGCAGACAGACCTCGGGAGCTGGGGAGGACAGGGGGCTCCAGAGCCCGAGGGGCTCCCCCCCACACCCCCTGCCCTCCCCGCCTCTCCTCCCTGCATCCTGGAGGCCTCACTCTTTGGATGAGGGTCTCCCATGGGGTGAGGATGGTAAAGCCAGGGACAATAGGGAGGGGTCCATGTTGTCCTGCTCCCTCCTTGGACGCCACCATTTTCCCCCAGCCCAGCTGTCCTGATGTCTCAGTGGATTTGTCACTACTCCACGGGTGCCACTGGCTGTGGTCAGCCAGCTCCGGCAACGCGGCAGGAGAGCCACAAAACCAGGCTGCCCTTCCCAAAATCCTGGGGTAGAACTTGGTATCAGCCTGCAGCAGGCAGGGTTTGAAGGAAGGTAGCTTACAAGCTGGAGGAAAGGAAAAGCAAGCATCAGAGAAAGTTTTTTTTTCTGGAAGTTTAGTAGGATGCCCGAGGCTTTTGTACCGAGCGTCTGGAGCATATGGTGGGATTTGCAGTCAACTTTCTCTCGGGTGCTCCAGCCAGATGGAGGTGACTGTTCTTGGCTCTGGCTGACACGGGTTTGTTTCCTGAAGAGCTTGTGTTAAACATATTCCTTAAAACCAGGCTTCTGCAGTTGGGAGCCCCAGCTGCAGGCGAGGCACAGCTCCTGCCCACGGCTGCCTTTCGCTGTCTGCGGGGGAACTTGGCCCGCCTTGCCTTGCCTTGCCTTGCCTTGCCTTGCTGCCTTGCCTTGCCTTGTCTAACCTTGCCTTGCTTTGCCTTGCCTTGCCTTGTCTAACCTCTCCTGGGCTCGCCTTGCCCTGTCTCGGGAAGGTCCTCACCCAGCACCACATGCTGGAAGGTGACTGGGGTCTTCCTCCTTGAAGGCACCTGGAGCATCTCTCCTAAAGGCTCCTTCAGAGATACCTTATTTTTTTCTTGACAACTTGCAAAACGTCTCTCTCCTTCAGTAGAAAAAAAGCTCCTCTCCAATAAACCCAGGCATGGCTTTAATTAATATCCATCTAATTTATTTTAGTGTTTTCTAATGTCAAAACAGGCAGGCAGGGGCAGGTATTTTAAACACAAGATGCCTCCCTATTGCTAACTTGAAACCATCAGTGTCTCATGGCAGCGATACTTTGCCTTCTCGTACCATCCTGCCTTGTTCTCCCACCCCCAGAGGTGCTTGAAAATGTTTTTAAATAGCAAAACTCCCCCATTAGCTGAAAGTATGTAGCCCATAAAACATGATCCATTTGTGGTGAATTACGCTGGAAACATAAATTGACACACGCAGAACTATGATCGCTCATGCCATTTTCCATCTTTAATATTTTACAAGAAGTTTGAGGAGTCGAGCTCATGAAAGACAGAGTGGAAATAACCTGATCTCCTGGAAACTCCCTGTAGGAAGCAGCTGTGGCAGCAAACTTTGGCCGTCCGACAGGCCAGGTTGGGCTTTTAAAGTCCCTAGAGTGTAGAGGGGAGAAAAAACTGAAGCAGAGCAGAGGTTGGGGTACCGACAGCTGTTGGAAAGAGTTTCCTCTAATGCTGTTTTAGCTGTTTGGGGTTGGTTGTTGAGGTTTTTTGAGGCAGCTGCAGGAAGGTGAAGAACAACCCCCCGCACAGAGTGTCCAGTTTGGGGGAAAAAAGGGAAAACTTGAGAGATGATGGGGTTTCTGTCGTTGGCAAGAGCACTGGTCTGGAGATGAGAGTGAAGTAACTGCAGAGCAGGTTCTGCTCTCCCAGCATGGCGTGTCAGAAGGAGCTGTGCCACAGGGATGCGACTCCGGGGCATTGGGATGTGGAGGAAGCAGGACGGCACATGTTCAGCCTCCTCTTTTAACAGAAGTACTTAATAACTGCTAAATACACGCTTTTTTTAGAAAAATGGGTTGTTCTGTTGGTTGGAGCCCTCATGTCATCTCTGCAAAGCACTTGCCTCAACTGCCATGATCCACAGGGATCATCTGCTGCTTCCTCTGCAGCGAGGCAATCCCGTGCGGAAAGGCAACTGATCCGGCAGGCGTTCCCGGCCGAACACGGGTCCCAGCCCTGAAACATCTGCAAATATTTATGGAGATAACCCTAGCCAGAGGGGCTGTGTTTCTGACGGATCAGAGCAGCCGTGCCCAGGGGGCCGTGGCGGTTGCAGCTCGGAGCGAGCATTTCGGATGCTGCTGCTCGTTGCTGTTTGGGAAAAGCAAGAAAAGAAGGAAAAATGAAAAAGCTGCTTTCAGCTCCTCCCCGCCTGCCAAAGCGTTTGCACAAGCTGGGCGTCTGCAGTCTCCTTATCCAGAAGTCTCCTGTGGGAACGGTACCGCATGGGATAATGCGAGGGCGAGGATGCTGCGGCACCGAGCCTGGAGCATCCCGGGAGCAGCCGGGGTGTCGGGGCAGGACCACGCTCCGGAGGATGCATTCAGCAGCACAAACAACTGATGCTCTCCGGATCCAGCTGCCGCAGGGGATTTTTCTCTGGCGGAATCGCTGCCGTGTCTCGTAGATGCTTTTTCTCCAATAATCAAACACTGTTTGCTCTGCGGCTCGAAATGCAGACCCAAAGCGTCACCTTTGGGCCCAGCCACGGTGCCTTGAGGCAGCCGTGTCCCCATGTGCTTGATACCTGTTCACCCCACGGCCTCACATGCCCAGGGATGTGAGAGGAAGGACATCAGGGATCTAATAACTTGAGGATGGGGTGTGTGTGCCTGTGCAGTCAGTACCTGGACAGCAGTGACCCCCTCCTGCAGCACAGGGCAGGCATCGTGGAGGGCATTGACTCTTGCATTGATGGGGCTTGAGGTTTGGCATCTGCCAGCCCTGGTTTTTACCTTCCACTTGGTTTCATCACTCATTCACCTCTTCTGAACTTCCCCCCCCCCAATCCTGAAGCTGACACGTGTAGGAAGGGTTTTGGGGGTGGCCAGAACTCACTGGGGGATGGTGGGAGGTGTCTGCTGCCCCTGCTGCACTTTGCAATTCACAGAGTCAGTTAGCAACTCAGAAGCAAAAATAAGTCAACTTTCATGCCTGGAGAGGACTTCTGCTAAAGGAGTTTGATGCTGCAGTTGGACCTCAGAGGTTTGTCTTCTCCGCTCTGGTGGGACGTGGATGGAGAAGGCGGCGGGAGGGTTGTCCTGAGGTGCTGTGACCTCGTCCAGATGAGGTTGGCCAGGCACTAAGGGCAGGGGCTGGTTCCTTTTGGCTCCTGGGGAATAAATGGTGGTGTAAGTGGTGGGATTTCGGCGGCTGGAGAAGAGAGGCTGGCAGAGGCTGTTGGTTTAAATCTGTTTGGCTCCATCTCGCCGCCGAACCATTCAAATTAAAAAAAAAAATTTAAAAAAAAAAAAAAAGAAGAAAAAACCCACCCTCTTACTTTATTTACATTGCACTCAAGTTTCCGCTGTACAAAAGATTTGCAGGTGCAAATATGTCCTGCCTTCATTAACTTCCCCTCCCTTTTTAATTTATGTGATTTCAATTTTCCTTCCCTGTACTGTTAATTAGGGGACCCTCTAATCAGTACCATTATCACAGTGGTATTCATGTTTAGGAAAGCTGCTAAACAAATGCTTGCAAAATTGCTAAATGGCTAATTAATGTCTGTTAATTAAGAAAATTGCTCATGGTAACAAACCATGCCATTGCTGGCAGCAGCTAGAAGGCGAACACTTGTTGAAATTAGTAACGAGGCAGGTAGAGAACATCTGCTCCAGCGCCGGTCCTGGAGCCTGCCGTCGCTTCCCATCACCTACTGACAGAGCTCCTGTGCTTTCTCTACCAATTACACCTCTTTTGACTCAAAAAATACTATTTTTTTTCTTTCCTTACGTTAACACGCACCGGTATATTCTTGCACCGAGCTCACGGTTTTTCCAAGCAAATTTTCATTCCATGCTTTTAAGGGAAATTAAAAAAAAAAAAAAAATTAAAGTGGGCGTTCAAGCCCAAAATGTCAGCGACTGCTGCATTGCAGCCTTAAACCTGCACCAACTAATCTCTCCTTTTTTCCCCTAGACATCCTTTCTTTGCTTGCAAGCCATTTTACTCGCATCCTTAGGGAATCCACCTCGAGGAAGGATGTTGCATCCCTTCAGCGTGGCGGTGCAGCCCCGGTTGTGCCGGCCAAACGCTGCCCAAGCGTGAGCTGGGACGTGCTGCTCGTCCTCCGCACTCGCTCCAGCACCTCCAGTGAACCACGGTCAAAACACAAACCCGGAGGTGTTTCCAGCCTTTGGGATGAGAGAGGAAAAAAACTATTTTTCTTTTTTTTTTTTTTTTTGGTTTGGGGATGTTTTTTGTATTTCCCCCAACCTCTCTGGTCCTTTCCTGCTTTTTTTTTTTTTCCCCTCGTTGCACGCCCCTACAAAATGTTTCCCTGTGTGTTTATCGTTGCAGACTTGGTTGAACCACTGGACCATTTACCCCTCAATGTGGCCGCTGTATTTTGACAGATGTTCTGATTTTGACTATATATATTTTTTTGCATATATCATTATTCATTGTTAAGCTGCAAATGAATAGAAACTCAATTTTAAAAAAGGAAAAAAAAAATAATTTAAAACTGGGAGAACTGACTCCCCAGCTAAACAGGTCCACCCGTGACTCCTTTTTTTAGCTCTTTCTGCGCTTTCATGTGCTAATCTATAACCTCCTTCTACTGTCTGACCTCACAGGGACCGCCTGGGTCACAGCCCTCGCCACACGCACAGCCTCCACCCCACAATCCTAACAGCATGATGGGACCCCACAGTCAGGTAAAGACACTAGTGATGGGTAGGGCTGTGAACCGGGACGTGCGCTCGATTTACTCCTTTTTTCCCCCCTCTGTAAGCATGCTGGGCAGCGGGTACCCGCTCCCCGGGGAGCATCCCCCCGGGCACCCCAGCTCCGAAGCAAAATGTTGGTTTTTTCGCTTTTTTTTTTCTTTTTTTCTTTCCTTTTTTTTTTTTTTCTTTTTTTTTTTTTTTGATATGCAGTTGTCAGTGGACTGAGAAGTCAATCGTGGGTATCAGACTGTTTTACCTTCCCAAGGTAGCCTGAGAAATTTAACTTGATATGGGTTTTTAAGCTTCTGTTAGTAGCAGCAGTTGTAAAAAAAGTAGCTTTAAACCTTTCTTCTTCTTTTTTTTTTTTCAGTACTTAGCACTGGGGTTTTTTGTGTGTGCGTGTCTGTATGTGCTTATTTGCCACTTTTTTTTAATATATCTCTATATATTTAAACTTGAACATTATCTAACACTCAGGGTTTCCCATGCACTAATTTTAACAGCCTCACCTAGTATTGCCGATGTCAAACGCTCTCAAACAATAAATCCACAGAGAAAATGTTTAAAAAACGGACTCCAGACACCTTTCTTTTTTTTTCTTTTTCCTTTTGAAACGTAACTTTTTTAAAAAGGATGTCTCCAGAAAAAAAATCCAAAAATGCCAAAAGCAGTGTGTACAGGCTACCCAGCGTGCGTGGGGAGCCTGCTGCCTCCCCACAGCTCAGCTCTGACCCCCTTTTGTGTCCCCACAGCCGTTCATGTCGCCACGCTATGCCGGAGGTCCCCGGCCCCCCATCAGGATGGGCAACCAGGTATGGCGCTCCCGGGCTCCAGGATTCTGAACTTCCTAGGGATAGCTGTTACTTGGGAAGGTGGACAAGGGTCCTGTGGGTGCTCCTTGGGTTTGGGTGGCACGCGTCACCTCCTTTGGGTACCCTCCGTTTTCTTAGTGCTGGAGCATCAGGTGTCACTTAACAATGATACTTTAATTTTATTTTGAGGTTTGGGCATATCTGGGGTGGAAAATGTGCCACTTTCTATCCGTGGTGTTCCCAGCAGGGCTGTGCCGTGCCGTGCGCTCGCTGCCCGGCTGGATTTTCCCTGCAATCGCAGAAAATTAAAGTGATGGAGATAATCCTGCTGCTGGGCTGACCGAGCGTTTAGATCAGCAGCGGGGTCAAGCGGGGCGGGTCACTGCTGAATTTTTTGGGTTGGGTTTATCCTCTTATCCCAGCTTAAACGAGGGCAGTTTGTTTCTGGCCCTACGGACAGAGACTTCCACCCCACGCCCTGCCTGGAGACATGCGTGGCCTTTGGTTAAGGAATTCATCTCCTTCCCAACAATGCCATGCAGATCCATAGGGTAGTGACCAACAGAGGTTATTTGTCACTAAGGGGAAATTAGAGGAAACCTGTCATTCCTTTGGAGCAGCAAAGGTGTCTGCAAAAATTACTTCGGGAGCTTGTTTTTTGGCTATCAGCATTATTTTTATGTAGGTCTAGTTAGCAGAAAGAGCAAGATAGTCAGGAAATAGGATGTACCAGTTTGGGCTGGGTTTGTGCTTTCTGAATTTGAGACTTGATTCTCTGGAACTTGCTAAATGATAGTGAGACAGCTGAGATGTAGCTGAGAAAAACCCAGCGGGAGCTAATGGAGGACCCCCATGCCTGGATGGCTGGAACAGCCTCCCACCCAGGGCACTGATGGCTGTTTTAACGAGGTATTAATTGACTGCACCTCCACATGGGTCAGTTTTAACAGGACCCCATCCTGCTGTGGTTCTGGGCTCACCTGCTGGAGGTGAGCACAGTGAGCTGGGCAGGCAGGAGAGGTGGGAGTGACTGGTTTGGGAAGGCTGCTCCCACAGCAGGATCAAGCATCCAGGAGTGGCTGAAGTTAATTAGGAGGATTTCATTTTCTTCCCCCCAAACACCACGTATAAAACACATTTGTACCTGCACAGAGCTCGGTGAGGTTATGGCCACATCCTGAGGGACAAGAGGAATAAATAGGCAGGCAGGAAGGTCAGGCAGCAGAAGTGTAAATATCCACCTCTACAACCCCCCTGGTTAATCTTCCTCCTGCTGCCAGCTTCTAGGCTGTAAAAAACTTGGGATTGGGCAGATTCTGCCTCAGCACAGCCATGTGCACCCAGTGCCTGTGCTGTGCTCCAGCCCTGGGATCCTCGGTGTCAACATCCCAAGTAAAAGGCAGCACTGTAGCAAAACTGTTCACAGTTTGCTTCCCCCAGGTAGACAATATCTGCACTTTTCTTCCCCTTTATCTGTTCGGAGTAGCCTTTGAACTTTAAATAGCAGCACTGCCCGAGTGGAATGTGAGTTTGGGGAGGGGGAGCATCCTCCTTCCCCTCTGCCTGCACAGGAATGGGTCCCAGCCTTGTTCTGCTGCCCATGGAGCATCTCCCTGCCACAGCCAATGAATCCCTGCCTAGTTTGGCCCTGGTGCTCCATAGCACCAGGGTGCCATGCTGGTGTCACCTTCCCCTGCTGGATTTGACACCTCTGCCCTGCTCAGCCCAGGTTTTCCCCTGGTTCCCTAAAATAGAACAGCCTGACATCACACGGCCTGGTGGGAGGAGGAAATGCTGGCGCCTTGTTTGGAGTTTAGAGGGGGTTTGTGAAAGGATGAGGGAGGCAAACACCTGGAGGCTGTAGCAGTGGGATGCGGGATTTATTTTTTTAATCTTCCTCCCTTGTTTTCACAGCCCCCGGGCGCCGTTCCCGGTACACAGCCATTGCTGCCCAACTCGATGGATCCCACGCGACAGCAAGGTAAACCCAGCAGAGCAGGGTTGAACATCAATGTTTGTCATTAGCTGTTAATTTGGGACCCAGAGTGGCTGTGGTGCCGTGTAACACCCTTGCTTTCCTCCCAACAGGGCACCCTAACATGGGCGGCCCCATGCAAAGGATGAATCCTCCGCGAGGGATGGGCCCCATGGGTCCCGGTCCGCAGGTAAGCCCAGCGCCAGAGAGCATCCCACAAATGCTGTGCACCACTGGAACAACCTCCTGGGGCTCAGAGGGCCGGGAGTTCCCCCCCCACGCCCTGTTTCCCCATTAGTGTTAATGCGTTTCACATTAGTCTTGCATCTGGAAATCCCTCCTTTTAGCGTGAGTGAGGTCTTCAGAGCTCATTAAAGGTATTGCAGCCTCCCTCCTGCCCTTCTGTCAGAGGGGATGGCACTTAGCTCTGCACTGGAGCAGCCTTTGAGTGCATTACACTGCCTGCCTGGGAAACAGTTATGACCCTAACAGCAGGAAAGGGAAAGGAGGCTTGCATTTGAAATTAATAAATAAAAAGAAATGGCAAAGATCCCTTTAGCAAGGGAATAAGGCTTTCCCCTGCGAGGTTCCCCTTCACCTGCCCCTCCTGCTGCCTGCTTGAGCTCTCTATTTCAGGAAAGGGGAGTAAACTCTTGAAATTAAGCAGATCTGGGTTAATATATGCTGTCGTTTCGTTGATTCACTTTATGGAGTGGCTTGTTGTTGACTCACTCCTGTTTGTTCCTTCTACGAGACTTCAAACCCAGATTACCATATTTTGGTTGGAGGTTTATCCTCTCTGCATCGTCGCCTACGTGGAGTTTGTAGCGCGAGGATCAGAGTCTGTCAAGAGACGAGCGGGTGCGCTGGAGTTTTGTTTTGTTTTTCCCCTGGAGACTGTTGAGATAAGTGAATGTTGTGTAAAGGAGGGAGTTGTGTCATCCCTTTAGCACCAACCTGAGGATGCTGCTCAGGGGTGCTCGGCCTTCTCCCCGGGCACCTGGATCCATCCTGGGGCAGGGGACAAAAAACCTGCGCGAGCATCCTTTCACGGGCAAGCCCTCCAGTAGCGCTGCTGCTGTGCTTAAAATCCTCCTTTCCTGGAGGATTGCACCCAAAAAAAAAAAACAAAAAAAGAGGCATTTGCTAGCGTGGCCTGTGCCAAGGCGAGCGGCGGCGGCTTGCCCGGGGGAGGCTGCTTCCCACTTCCAGAGCTCGCCGGGAAACTTGGAAGCGGCGAGCGCGCACTGAGCGCCGCGTGGGATGGCGGCGGCTCTGGGAGCCGGCAGGAGTTGTGAAATGTTCAGAGCTTTATTTTTGACTCCACCGTTCCCTGTGTGTGTACATTGGGGAGAGGTTTTTCAGGAGGCAGCCTTTCCCTGGAGAGGCGCTGGGCTTCCCAATCTGGCACCCGCAGGCGCTGCCTCCCCGCAGCCATCCAGGAATCGGCGCCTGCGCAGGCAACCACCAAAAATACCGACCCAGACCCAGCAGCCCCTCACACCCTGCATGCCCAGGGCTTGTTTTTCTTTAAGCTTTGCATTGGGACCTTCCCAAATACTGCTCAAACGATTCCAGAGGGCTGCAGAACATCCAGCCAGGACATCCTGGCGTCCTGACGGCAGCTCCCTATTATACAGCAGTGATGAATCATCCCTTTCAGCTGATTGCCGCTGCCTTTTTCCTTTTAAGAGTCCCGGTTGTACATCTGCAGAAGCCAGGACGGGGTTTGCCAGTGCCTCTGTGAAGAGGGGTTGTAGCTTGCTGGGTTTTGGCAGTGTCGTGCCAGAGCCCAGCATCCAGGTCGCTTGGCACAGCTGCGTTCCTTCCCCACCCTCCCCGAGCATCTTTCAGCTGGCTTCGTTTTCCAGCCTTTCAGCTCCAATTAAAAATGCTGAGCCCTCTTTTTTTTTTTTTTTTAAACAAGGGGCTTGATGCTGCTATTCAGTGTAAACGGCTGAAATTTCAATCAATTAAGGACTTGCTGGTAATTTGTTTGGGGAAAACCCTTTTTTGCCTCTTCAAAACAAACTTTGGTGATGCCCTCAGCAGAGCACCGTGCATTGGTGCATCTGTAAATCCAGGTAAAAATCGACAGCCCTGAAATACTGTACTTAAAATCCAGCTTGGAGCACTCCACGGGGCTGTGGTGTAGGAAGTGCCCAGCTGTCCCTCCTCCTGCTGTAGCAGTTTTTTCTTTAAATGGCAGAAATACAGTCCAAAAAGATGCATTACGGGGAGGGAGGTGGGAGGGGAAGAGCAGCAGCGCGACCTAAATCCGGCTGCACGTCGCCTGGAGGGCACAGGGAGCAAAGCGCAGACCAAATGGAGCGCAGCATGCGGGGATTCCTCTTCCTCCGCTGCCTTGGGCTTGGCTTTGTACTGGAGCTGGTTTTAGGAGATGAGGGATGCAGATCTGAGGCTCCCGGTCCCAGCTGGAGGCTAAGGCAGGGAGAAATAAAGCAGGAGAAGAGGCCCAGGGGGCTGCCTGCCCTCGTCCGCTCCCCGCGGCTGCAGACCCGCTCCGGGGGATGGAGCAGAGAGCTGGGGAGCAACAGAAAAACAAGCCTGGCTTGGTTTTCCCTGCTCCAGCAGTCACCCAGGGAGCAGGGAGTACTCCATCTCTGGGGGAGCTCATGCAGCCTTTCCTCATCCTTACACTGCAGCAGGAACCTTCCAAGTGGTGCCTTTTCTCCTCCTGCCCCTGTTTTCTCCCGCACAAAAGGACAAACCCAAAAGACTTTTGTTGGCGCTGGGGGCTGTGAACAGATTTGTCTCCCGGAGCTGGGAGGGGGATGTTTTCCCTCCACAAGAGAGCAGGGAGGGGGAACTTTGGGGCTCAGCCTGGCTCCCATCCATATTCAGCTGCCTGTTTTTTTATAAACACAATTGCCTCTATGTTCATCGTCACTAAATTTTTTTTTAAAGCTCATTTTTGCAAACAGGCCCGCTTGGTTTTTTGTTTGTTTATTGGCTTTTTTCCCCCTTCCCTTGTCTCTCTGGTGCCCCTCACGTTACGGGAGACTGACCCTTGGTTATTGTTGCAGAACTACGGCAGCGGCATGAGACCTCCACCCAACTCCCTAGGTCCTGGCATGCCTGGAATTAACATGTAAGGCAATCCCCACGCCGGGATGTTTGACCACTGACTCGGGGCTGTCTGGATAAAAACACAACATTTATTTTTTCCCTGTTTAATGTTGTCCCCAGGGGGCCGGGCGCCGGTAGACCGTGGCCGAACCCCAGCAGTGCTAACTCAGTGAGTATCTTGGAGCAAGAGCAGGGTTTTTTGGGAACTGTCCTGCAAATGGGGCCATTCCCCATTAGCTGAATCCTGCTAATGAGAGGGAGTTCTCCAGCCTCTTGCTTAGGCTGCTGGGCTCTGGGATTCCCATCCTGGCCAGGCTGAGGAGGCACTGGGGGTCTCGGCTGTGCCCTGCTGGGATCCAGCCTGTGGGAGCCCCCATGCCCCCCACGGCTGAACTTGGCTCTCTTCTCCCTACAGATCCCATACTCTTCTTCATCGCCTGGTACATACGTGGTGAGTCCTCCTGCCCGCCTGTCCACCCTTTCCTCAAGAGTTCGTGTGGTCTGGGGGAAAATCGGTGCCACAGGGGTGACTGGGCTGGGCTTGGGGGTGGGAGGTCCAGCTGCGGGAGGTGCTCGGGAACACGGAGAGGTGGGCAGTGCTCATGCTGTGCATCTGACACCCGCTTCGTCTCCGCAGGGTCCGCCCGGCGGCGGTGGCCCTCCAGGGACACCCATCATGCCCAGTCCTGCAGGTACGAGCCCTCTGAGACCCCCCTCTCCTGGGCCAGCCCTCCCAGGCTCCTGCCCCTTCCCATGCCAGGAGACCCTCCTCCCTGGGGCTGTGCTGCTGAGCACAGGCAATCCCTACCCAATTCATAATGACCAATTTCTGTAGCTTTTGGCTTTCTGGAGAGCGATTGGCATGAGCTGCTTGACTTTGGGATGGCATTTGGGGATGTTCCTACATCCCCCTATGGATTTGGATGCTGTGGGGCTCAGGAAGGTGAGGAATTACCTCCCCGTGCTTCCCCAGCCAGGAGTTGAACTATTTTTCACAGTTGGATTTCTGTGATTAAAAACTTTGTGGATCTTCATTAAATACAAATTAGCCAGAAAATGGTGGTAGTTAGAGGGAATTTTGGGTGATAAAATACAAAAGAATGAGTTCAAGTGGCATGAGTTTGTTTTAATTAAGAAATGAATTAATCACCCGACTTACTGGGCTTCACTGTTCCACAGATTCAACAAATTCAAGTGACAACATCTACACAATGATTAATCCAGTACCGCCCGCAGGCAGTCGATCGAATGTAAGTCTGCTTTCTAATAATTTACATATCAGATACCATAACAAATCATAATTAACTTCATCAGTTGAGAGTAAAGCACTTTAATTGATTTCAGCCATTTGTTACAAAACAGAAATAAAACAAACCATCAAAAAGCGATTAACTCTTGGGCAACTTTGTTAATTTTTTATGCTTATTAAGAGAGCGGTGGTCCTGCTGCTCCGGCCAAGGTGCTGGGTTTTGTGGGATATGGGCAACCTTAAATCTCACGGAATGCTGGTTGGAGAGAGCCCTCTGTGCTGCCATGGCTCTGGGTCTGCCATCCAGCCAGATTTCATAGGTGAACCCACAGGACCATGAGCCCCGTGCCCTCAGGGAGTGATTTGGCCCCAAGTTGCACCAGGGGAGGTTTAGATTGGATATTAGGAAAATTTTTTTCATGGAAGGGGTTGTCAAGCGTTGGAACACACTGCCTAGGGCAGTGGTGGAGTCACCATCCCTGGAGGTGTCCAAGAAACCTGTGGATGTGGCACTTGAGGACATGGTTCAGTGTTCACTGAGCTGTTGGTTGGACTTGGTGATCTCAAAGGTCTTTTCCATCCTTAACAATTCAATGATTGTAGGATGTGTCCCTCCTTGCCCTGCTCCAGAGGGAAAGCTGGGAAGGGGACAGTGCCCAGAAGCCACTGTGGCAGATTCTTGGGGTTGTTTAGTGGCTGATTTTGGTTTTGTTGCCTTTCTCTTCCGCAGTTCCCGATGGGCCCCGGCTCCGACGGCCCCATGGGCGGCATGGGCGGGATGGAGCCCCATCACATGAACGGATCGTTAGGTGAGCCACGATGGCCTTCATTCCCTGGGAGCACTGCAGGGCATCCCAGTGCCTGCTCCCATCCTGGGATCAGCCCCCAGTTCGCACCAGTGCTCGAAGCTGAGCCTTTGGGTGGAAATCAGCGGGGGTGTGGGGTGCATGGGGCCATGGCTGCAGGCCCAGTAAGGCTCTTCTCCTTTCTCTCCCCTCTATGCAGGGTCAGGAGACATAGATGGACTTCCAAAAGTGAGTGGGGTTGCTGGGTGGGTGTGTGGGCTCCCCTTTCCTGGGCACTGGGGTGCTGGTGTGACCCCGCTGGATGGGGACGCACTGGGGCATGTGACTGGGGCGGGCGGGGCTGCGTCCGGGCCCCACGGCACTGTCCTGCCCCCAGGGCGTTTCGAGGGGCGTGGGGACCTGCTCACCACCTCCCCTCCCGTCTCCCACAGAATTCTCCAAACAACATAAGTGGCATTAGCAATCCCCCGGGCACTCCAAGAGACGACGGGGAGCTGGGAGGCAACTTTCTCCATTCCTTCCAAAATGACAATGTGAGTGCCTGCCTGGGGACGGGGGCCGGTCCCCGAGGTGTCCTGGCACCGCAGGGGTGGGCTTGGCACGGGGGGTGCCTTTTGGAGCTGGGTTGTGCCGTGTGTGAACTGCTCTGGGACAGAAGAGTGGGCAGGAAGAAATAGAGCAGTGGGTGGAAGCTTGGGGTCTGTGGAGGGTTGGGGGTGTACTGATGGAGCAGGGAGGATCCACAGGCTGGGGGGGAGCTGCTGCAGAGGCGGCTGCACTGGCCTGGCCGATCTGAGGCTCCGTGGGTGGCTGCAGACATCCCTCCTCCTCTTGCTCTATTAGCAGCATATACACATGTGCATGTTAATTATTTGTTTTAAATTGCATCTCGCCCCATACTGTTCTGCTGATTTTCTTCCCGGAAAAGCAAGTTACAGCGCAGATTATGCCCTGATAAATTGGAGTCTCCAGCATATCCTCTCTTTCTGGTTTATTAGATCCAATTAGGTTGCTGTGTAGTTGTCATCAGCCTCCTTTTGCATCCTCCATTTGGTGTCCGGGGGTCTGACCCACCTTGTTTCTCACCCTGGCTCTGTCTCTCTTCCAGTATTCCCCCAGCATGACGATGAGTGTGTGATTTCCCTCCCCCTCCTCCTCTCCAGGATCAAGAGAGTCAGCTGCCGTTCGGAGGATCTCAACGAATTATGCAAGAAGAAGAAGAAGAAGAAGCTAGGTGTATGGGCAGGGACACGCGTGGCGGGGGCCAAAACCCCAGGTTTAGTTTCATGCAATAAAAAGGCTGAACTTTTTATTCCATAAAACATGAAGGACAAAACTTAAAATATTTCAAGACATGACAAGACCCTTCTTTGTGCAGAAGGGTTTATATATGTACATGACACTTCTTTTTGGAAACAAACGGAAGCCTCTAGCACCCAACTCCGATCTCTTTGCTTTGTTCTTTTAAATAAAGACAGAAACCGAACCTGTTGTATGTTTGTGCCGTGCGACACCAGGAAGCTAGTCTAGATATGAAATCATGTTGTCTCTGTTGTAGTCAATTTTTTAAATAAACTGGACAGTTTACAATGGTGGTTTTCGTTCAGAAGGCCTGTTTTTCTTTTTTTTTTCTTTTTTTTTTTTTTCTTTTTGGTTTGGGGGGGTTTTTTCCCTTCTATTTTTGGGGGGGTTTTTTTGTTTGTTTGCAGCACAACGCTTCCTCCTCCAGTTAACAAGATCTGCTTTGGGGAAGAGACTCCACCACCTCGTTACACACTTGTTAACGCAGGTGACCCCTTCTAGGATCACATCCTCGAATGAATCGTGATCTTGCTCTCTGTGACTGTGGCATGCACTGTGTTAGTCTTTTCCCCCCTCTCTGAGTACAAGAAGAAATCTCTTGTCCCTCCCTTCCCCAGAGTCCTTCAGCTGGTTCACTGCAAAAATTGATTTTTTTAATAATTTCTTTTTTTAAATCCACCGAAAGAAAGGGTTAATCTGACCTGGGACTTTGAAACTGTGATCTCCAGCTAACTTTGGGATTTTCTGGGGGTTTTATTTGCTTTGGGGGTATTTTGCGGGGCGGGGCGGGATTCTTTTCTTTAGAGATGTGCTCTTGTCAGGATTTCACTTATCTATGATTTGGAACTGGATGGAGATATTTTTTAAGGAATTCTTGTTGTTAAAATGTAACCTTGCTATTCTGTAGGCTCGCTCTGTAATAAAATAAAAATTAATGGCAAGCATCGAAGGCCCTTCCTTCTGGTGGGAGAGGAAGGGACGAGCCAAGGCGGCGGGTTGGGATCTCTGTACATGACACTACCCTGTAGTTTGGTCTTTGTTTTTCTCCAGCTCCCATTTCTGCTCCATGTATATCATATTCTGTAAAATATTCTCTCCCTTGGATTTGACCTTTGTGCGGATTATTGAAAGCATTGTATCTTGTTTCAGTGTTTTTTCTTACCTTGTAGTCTGGTTCGAAAATTACCGAGAGGGGAAAAAAAAAATAATTATTATACATTGTAGTTTGTGTACGATATTTGTTGATAATGTTTTATTAAAGGGATGTCTTTTTTCCGCACCCCTTCATTGAAATCTTTTTGGGGGACATTTGGCTTGTTTTTATTATTCTGACTGCAAGACAGGAGATGACAAAACTTTTTTTAGTGTGTAATACGAATTTTTTTTTTTTTAATGTTTGCCGCCTTTTTCCTAGGCATTTTCATTGTGCTTTACCTGTAGAAAGTTGGGAGGGAGGGAAGGAGGGAGGGGCGGGAGGGATTGGGGGGTGTCAGTCTCATAGTTACAGGCAGGTTAATACTTTCCAAGTAATAACACAGATCTGTTGCATTGCAAATATACCCAGGGGCTCCCCAGGGGATCAGCTTTTTTTCTTTTCCACTTTACATCTTGAGGGTTTGGTTTTTTTTTTTCTTTTCCTTTTTTTTTTTGTTCGGACATGAGGAAATGAAAGGACCGGTTTTAATGTATTTTAAAATGAATAGCTAAATTATTGTCTTCATTGGTATGGGATGGTTTTTTGAATGAAACGGTTCTTCCCCCCTCCCCCTGCTGTAATAAATATCAACATAAACATTTGATTTCGGTGCTCTGCAGTTTGTTCCTGGTGTTTGCTCCCAGACCCAGGGCGGGAGTTGGGTATTTTTTTCCAACCTTTATCGAGGACCAAACTCCAAATTTGGGATGCAGGTGGTGATGCAGAGCTAAGAAGGTGGCATTTTGAGAAGCTGGCTGAGGCTGGGAATTCAAAATCCCAAAGGGATTTGGCTACAATGCAGGACCTGGGGGAGGTTTGGTTTAAGTATGTCTGCTTATTCCTTGGGATTTTTTTTTTAAGCATTTTGAAAAACTAGCTTTTAACCTAGAAAAATGGTCAGTGTTGTCTGTACCAGGCTGAGGATGTGTTCGCCAGACCCTAGTCCTCCCCGCACCCAGCCCACCAGGCTGCAGACAGAGGGGGTATTTTCAGGGGCTGAAAAGGGAAATTTTTTTGTACACTGTCCCCCAGGCTTTCCTCATTAGAGGCTGGAGGAGTTGGGATGCCAGCGTGGCAGTGGAGGCTGGCGTCCCACGCCGCAGCTCCCTGCGACAGGAGCTGGGTCCTGCTACCTCCTGTTGCTGGAGTCCCTCACTGCTGGGAGGTAAGAAAGGGAGGGGAAGACAAGGAGTGTTATTTTCAAATATATAAATATTGGGCTTGCAGTGGTGTGTGTGATGCCCTCCTTGGGCAGGGGCTGTGGTGCTGGGTGAATGTGTGCGCCATTGCAGGAACAAACTCCACTCCAGGAGCTGCTGGGGATGGAGAACCCCAGGCAGGGCTGACCTGGTTCCCCAACAGCATCAGAGGCTGCTGCAGCATCTGGGGCGAGATTGGGAACACTTAGGCCTTTGGATGGGTGGTTGCAAGTGCCAGGTGCCTGAAACACTCGCGGGAGCTGCTGTGTGAGACTGGTTCTGCACCTTTGATTAGGGGCAGGACACGTCTGGCTGCGAGCACGCAGCTCTCCCTCCCTGTGGGAATGCTGAGGCATGGGCTGTAGGCCAGGGGGCTGGGGGCCATCCTGGAGCTCCACTGGTCCTGGGGAATGCTCCCACCTGGCCCAGGCACCCGCAGCCACGTCACTGCTGCAGTTCCAGGAGCAAGGGCCGTGTGGTTGTGGATACTCATGGAGCAGAAGGGTGAGGGGGAAATGCATTGAATGGCTGCTGGATTTGGACACCACCATGGTGCCTGCAGAGCCCGTGAGCAGAGGAGCAGGGCGTGTTTGCACCCCTTGCTACCTATGCAGGTTTGCTTCCAGGGCAATGCCACAGATGTCCATGCACAGGGTCCACAGCCGTTCCCCAGTGTGGATTTTGGTCCAGGCAATCACGTCCCCCTGTGCTGTGCAGCAAGTAGAGTGTGAGCATTGTCCTTCACTTGCAATCATGACCCTGATTGAGGTTGAGGCTGATGAGGAAATCCTGCCCTCCCAGATCACTGGGGCCATCCCTGCCCATCCAGGCCATGCTCAGCTGCCTGGAGCACCAGGGTCCTGCACTGCTGCCTGTTGTGTTTTTATTGTGGGGCATAGAAAAGTCCTGCCTGTTGGTTCTTAAGGGTTACAGGCTGATTTTATTAAATATCGCCATGAAACTGCCAAGTTCCCTCCTCTAAACATCTCCTGAGCCCAACCTCAGGGATAATTGTCTCCCCCATTAGTTTTCATTAAATTAAATGCGGGAGGAGGATCTGAACAACCAGGGGTTCCAGGCTGAGCACAATGTGTACTTGCTGGCATGATGAGTGCAGCCTGTGGAGCTGGATTTTGCACTGGGAGCAGTTCAGGAGAAGGAGTGTGGAGTGGTGGAGAGCTCTCCTGTGGGCAGCCAGGCTCTGCTGGGTCCTGCAGAGCTCTCCTGTGGGCAGCCAGGCTCTGCTGCGTCCTCGTCTCAGGCTCCTGCCACCCCATTCCTGCATGTTCTGCTTCCCTGGCTGCCGTTCATGAAAAGTTAATGCCTGGCCCTGGGTCCGTGCTGAGGTAATGCCATTCTTCTGCTGACGAGCCTTTATAACTTATTGATGCCAACCCAGATGTGCTCCTGTGACCCATTGCTGGGCTCCCAGTCCCACCTCCCTCAGCGGGGCCAATTCCAGCAGGTCACACTGGAGGAACTGGGAGAGCCAAACCGCGCGCAGCGTGCTTGGGAAGCGCAGCGGGACACCACGGACATGTGGTGGGGGCTGCCTGGTTCACGGACCGTGAGGACCAACCTGAGCATCCCTGCCAGGTGCCAAGCTGGAACTCCACTCTCCCCCACCTTGAGCTCCCCTCTGGGCCCTCAGAGGAGTGTACCCTGCACGAGGACCAGCTGCTCCTTCCAGTGACACGCAAGAATCGCTTTCCCCCGGCCGCAGGTGAGAGCAGCTGTGCCCTGAGCAAACCAGGGACACGGCCTCACACGCTTGTGTATGATCCCCTCACCTCCAGTGGCTTCCTGAGGCCTCACATAACCCCTGAAGCCTCGTTTTCCTGCTGACCATCCCGTGTCTCACTGCTTCTATTTTTCAAAACTCCCTTTGCTCTGCCTTTGTCCATCCCTCCCTGTGCTCGTGCTTTGTCTCGGCTCAGCGTGGAGACAGCAGGACTCCAGCGTCCCTTGGTCTCTTCTCTTCAACCGCCTGCCCTTGCAGAGATGTCTTTGTTCAGAGGTAAAAGCAGCTGAAGGGACTCTGCCTCTTTTCCGTGCAGACCATCCCCACAGATTCCCACATCTACTAGAAGCATGTGAGGTGTTTCACCTCTACACGCCCCCTCCCCACCACAGCCACTCTTCCACCAGGCTGCCTCAGGGAAATTCTCTCCTCAGGAATGCTAACGAGCAGCTGGCTGCCCTACAGGGCTTCCTCCCTAGGACGGGTAATGACCCGAAGCCAGAAGAGCGAGAGGATGTCAAGCAGGGTCCGTGTGACACAGCAGGGAGCCAACAGCCCAAGAAACAAACACCCACTGTGACAGGCTCCACAGAGCACAGCTGTGTTAAAAGACATTCCCAAATACCTGGGTGCAAATCACAGACCTGAGCAGATTTACTCCGATGAGCTGACTTCGGAATCCCTGGAGCGGGCAGGATTAACATGATGCAGAGCAATGCAACACTTACCAGGTTCTTTCTCTTTCAAGCGCTCCTCCTAACTATGGAAGGATTTGTTAATTTAACTTACAGTCACTGTATCCCAATTTATGGGGTGCAACTGTTGATCACAAATGTGACTGGTGAATGCTCCTGAAACCTGCGGAGTGAGGCTGCCTGATGGACTGGAACACACAACTGGGGTGTTCATCCAGATGGCCAGAGACCACAAAGCACAGACCAGCCTCTGACACAAGACACTGAAGTGAGATGAATTTCTTGGAAATATGCTCTTCCACACCTTAAAATAGCACAGGCTGTCCTCTTCTCTCCCATGTGCTGGAGGGTATCAGAACTGCAAAACATTCTACATTTGGCTGCAGCTAATTTAGCTTTCATTTTACAAAACCCACACTAATCCCCCCATGTTGAAAAGAATATGCTTCCTGCTCAGTTAACTCTGTGTGGCAGGAAGAAATTCTTCCTTTGTATTTTTAGCAGCAAATCCCAGCTACAGGCACCAAAGTTTCCCGCTACATTCTACGCCACCTTCCCCAAATGCACAGGTCTCTTCATCCAGGATTGGGGGATAAAAGGACTGCAGTTCTACAGATCCAACAAAGCAATCTCTCCGATTAAGTGCTTTGGGAACTAAGCACAGGGCAGCACGACGCATCCCACGGCAGCCAGGAGTAAAACAAAGTCAAAGCCAGGCAGAATGAAAAAGGCTCATGGCTCAGGCTTCCCCCTTGAAGCTTTGTAAATCTCTTCTGCATTCAGAGGGACTCAAAGCAACCTCAGGAACAGGTTTGAGTCTGGCTCTGTGCAGAAGCACACTGAGAGCAGAGCCTGCGCAGAGGAATAATGACTGGCTTATGTTCTTTCCAGGGAATGCAGGAAGAGTGCAGGAGGATGCATCTGACGACTTCTCTAACCCAAATCCAGAGGTGAGCCGCTAAAATGAAAGACTTCCTTCATGCACTATTTAGTTTAAAAAAAAAAAATTTTACTTTCAGTAACAATATAATTTATTTTTTAAAGTAAATTAATCCACCTTTCTTTAATTATGCAATGGTTCTGGCAAAGAGAAGCAGCAGGTACAGTTGGTGAAGTATTTTCATTTGAGCTGAATTTCACACAGTTCCATGCAGATACAGTGCCAGAAACTTCTTGAATGTGTCTGGCTGAAAGCCAGAAATTCCAGCGGGCTTCTGCACAGAAAAAGACACGGATGCTCAGTTTGCAGTGAAGTGATTAATGTAGACAAACAACGGCTTCAAACATGCTTGAATAAGACTTTCAGGCATGGTAGCTTCCAAATTGTGCTCTCCCTCCCCAGAAAGGTTTGTGTGGAGGTACTGCCACTGGTGTCAATCTCAGAGGGCAAAACCCCTTTGCCCACCAGTGAGAGGCCCTCCCAGCATAACCAGTACTGGCAGCCCTGTGCTCTGCCTGCTCCCTAGCGAGGCTGACACTCGCGTGTAGGCGCTCCCTTCACCAGAGCTGGCTTTAAACAGGTTTATTATGAGATGGTGGATTACAGAGAGGGGTATCTGTATGTAGGAGTTTGTATTAAGCTTGGCACGTGGCACAGCAGCACTACAAATACTCAGGAACTGTTCTCCTCAGGAACACCTGCTTAGGTAAAAACGAGGCCAATGCCCACTTCAGGTCCCTCCAGCTGGTGTAAAGCCTGCTGCAGCTCTGTGTCAGCTCTCAGACCCTCAGCCGAGGTGAAAGGGCAGGATTTCCATGACCATTTCCCAAGTTTTGCTTACCGTAACGACTCTCTTCTTGACTTCTGGAACACACTGGGCTTTCTCATACAGATTCTGGTCAGAGTCAATCCAGACTAGATTTTTTACACCATCGTTAGAGACAAGGTCTGTTGTATTTAACTGGAACACCATGAACTGGAAGAGCTGGCCATCTGTGCCAACACTTTGCACCACTACTGGCTGCTCCAAAACCTTGGGATCATTCTAGGAAAAGAAGGGGGATGTGGGGGAGAACATTTTAAAAGCCAGTTACAACAGATATTGTATGAGTACTTGCTGATTCTGCATCTTCGAGTTGGTTTAAAGCCAAGATTTTAATAAATATATTGTTACCTTGCCCAGAAAATTACTCTAGTCAAACAAGTTTTGAATGTAGATTTTGCATTTTAATTAAAATTCCTCCTTCAGCCAGCAATGAAGTGTCAATTTACATACTGAACTGTGGGATGGGTTAGACTTTTAGAGCTGAACTGAATCCCTGGGTCCTGCCCATACCACCCCAGTGCGTGTTACATCACGAACACGCTCTTTGCTGAGCAGTGGATTTCTGGATCAGGAGACATCAGAAACCTGAAGGTTGGGGTTTGACCCCTGGAATGGGAAGCGTGGATGTGAGAACTACTGTCATGTGCCACGGCAAGGGGATTTCAGGCCTCTCTCCAGTGGCTGAAGCCCTAGAGGAAGAGGACGGGCCCAGCAGCAGCCCCCCATACGTACCCCGTGCAGCGCCTTGGCCTTGGCCAGCGCGTTGCCAAAAGCAAACATCAGCATTTTAGCACGGAGCTGTTCTGGTCTGAACCTGTCAGTGCGAACGTCGGCCGACTCCAGGAAGAACAGGGTGTGAGGATGGGAGTAGGGATAACCATCTCTAAAACCTGAACAGCAGATAATCACGTCAGGAGCTGCTCAGGAAGACACGACACAGCCCAGGTTTTCTCACATTTCCTTCAGGAACTGTTCAGTAATTTGCTGGGGTTTGAGTTCTTCTCCACAGTCCTGCCTAGGACACAATATACTCACCACAGGTCTGGAGCGCTGCAAACCTGTGCCCATTCCTCTGTGCCCTCATTCCCACACACTCCCTACTCTCAGCTGCCTCACAGAAGGACAAGGACTCCAGGACAAACCCCGACAGGTAACTACCATCAGCAGCTGGATTTACCTGTGTCATTGAGCTCTTTGTACACATTCACCTCCTGCAGATCGATGGTAGGCGCGATGGGATAGAAGGTCTCCAGAACGTGTTCTTTGGTGGCCAGTATCTCCTCCTTGGAGGCTACTGGTGGTATTGGGGTCATAGAGTTCATGAGTATTCCACTCAAGCCACGGACCTGAAGGAGGATGGATTCTGGGGAGGGAAATTAGGCTACAGTCAAACACTGGTGAAGTAAGATTAGGCAAAGATGTACATTTCCTTTTCCAAGCCTGTTCTGCAAGGCTGACTCTCTTCCCCTCACCTCCAAACCCATCTTAAATAGTAGAGCAGCTGTAGGTTCTTCTAAAATGTCAGTGTTAATTGCTGGGGTTATCTTCTTAACTAAACATACTTAGAAAAAACAACAGCACTAATTTAGGACACAAGAAAATAAACAATCAGGTCTAAGACACTGGTTCCCTTCTCCCACCATCTTGTCAATATTGTCTAACACCCAATAATCTCCTCAGGGACAGTATCCTGCCATCATCCAAGGCTGCCCATGCCAACAGCACTATTTAAACCAGAAAGAATTACCTGGTTCTAGAAACAGTTAATTTTCTCCAGGTCCTCAGCCTTAAAGCCAGGAGCTTTTCCACCCCTCTTATCTTACAGAGCTAAATGCTTCCACCACAGCAGCAACTGACCTCTTTCCCACGTCGCTGCTATCCTGCAGTTTCTAGCCAACATCCTTTTACTCAGAGAAGGATACTTCCCAGACATTAACCGGCATATATGTATCAAGTTTTCAAACAGCACTGGGCTTTAGAAAGAGAAAAAAAATAGTTACAGAAAAATGGGATCATAATGGTGGGCAGATGCTTCTGGGGCACGAATGCTGTAAAATTACTGTATGTAAAAAGCCTAACTCTCCCAAATAGGTAACAGAGATTGCAGATTAGTGTCCCACTCACCAGTCCTGTGTCAAGTTGGCAGAGGTAATGCTTACAATTATTATTGTAAAAACTGGGATCGTGTATCAGCTAGAAGTAGATCTCAAATTGAAAAAGAGACATTGGCCTGAAAGAAGCTTTGATATAGCATAGTGCTTATGTCAGTGCTACTGTCAATATTCAGAATTGGGTTTTATTTGTTGTTTTGGTTGTGGCTTTGTTTATTTTACAAGTTGACAACCCCATGCAAAGGGTCCTGCACAATGAATTCAACAGTAGACCTGTGTATGGATTTTCCTTGTAGCATTACAAACTTTCCCTACAGCCGAGGACTCACCAATACTGTTCCCTCCTGGGAGCAACCTCTGGCGTGTTCCAGAGCCGTGCGTGGGACACTGCGTGTTTCACCCTCTCCTCGAGCTCCTGGAGCCCAAGAGCAGGGTTATCCATAATGCTCTGCACGGCCGGGGGCAAACCCTCCACCAGCTTCGTCTTGGTGAGCCACTGTGCCTGCCGCACTCCTGGAAACAAAACCCAACACAATGTATCATAGGTAACAGCGATGATCTTCAAGGCCCCCTTGAAACCCAAGCCATCCCATGGTATGGCACCGAGCCTGCCTGGCAGCTCATGAGGCTGGGCAGGCTCTTCATTGCCCGTGTTTTATATACTCTGTGCGAGGAGAACCCTTGGCCAGGTGGAGAAGAGCGAGTGCTTGGGCAGGGGCAGCGCTGGGGGCAGCGCGGGGTGGCCGGTACCTTCCAGCATGCGGACACCCTGATGGCAGATGTAGCACCCGCGCTCCTTGTACAGCGGCATCTCCTCGTAGCGCGGCCCCGGCGAGTGCCAGGGGTCGTGCCAGCCGCGGTCCCAAGGCGGGAAGCGCGGCCGGGCCAGGCCGGGCACGTAGTGCTGCCGTTCCGCGTACGTGATGGTGTCCAGCTCCACCTGCTCCCGCACCGGCCGCCGCTCCGCCATCTCCGCCAGCACCTCCGCCGGCGGCCCGCGCACGGTCCAGGGTGTGCGCGGCAGCGGCCCGCGGTGGCGGGGCCGCCCCACGCGGGTGACGATACCGCGGGTGAGGCCCCGCGCCGCCTTCCCCGCCCGCCTCAGCGCCATCGGCCCCGCCGCCATCGCCGCCATCCTCCTCCTCCTCCTCCTTCTACCGCCTCAGCGCCCGCCCGCCGCCATCTTGGCGAAGGCTCGTCCCCACCGTCACCCCGGGTGACTGACGGCGGCAGCGGCCAATGGCGGGCGGGCGCGCCCCGCGGTAAGGGAGGGTCGGCAAATTGCCTGGCGGGTTAGGGCAGGTGCCGGGTTGGTGAGTGGGGAGGCGGGCGGGGAAAGGCGCCTCCTCGCCTGTGGGGTGGGGGGATACTTAAGAGATCGTCCCTGGGTGGGAGCCGGCGGAGTCCCCCTCGAGTCTCGGGGCCGTGCGGGGCTGGGGCCGCTCAGCCCCCCGGCTGCTGTGCCCGGGTGCGCACAGTAAGTGCTCGGAACGCTGTAAATCTGCCCAGCCCTGAGCCCGGGCGTCCCGTGTTCACCCACGGCCAGGTCGGGTTATCCCCCGTTCGTAGTCCGTGTGTGCTGCGAGCCCCCAGGCACAGCCGGCGCGAAGCCGCATCAGTCACCTTTGGTTCTCTCTTCTCCCTCCCATCCTTAAAATAGATGTATTTGTGTTATAGGGGTGAAACTTAGTTAATTGACCTTGACAATGAGGCTGCTGAAAGTGGTAAATGTTCTCTTCCTTGGCTTTGTTACCCGTGGCTTCATAATTTCCTGTGGACCGCTTTGTGTCCAAAGAATATGGACACAGACACATTGGGAACAGCGTTAACTCAGCTGATGTGTAAAAACAGCAGGGTCCCTGCGAGGTCTGCAGCGTGGTTTTGGCTTGAGTGTTCACTGGCTACAACTCTCTCAGAAGCACTGGGAGC
This sequence comes from Atrichornis clamosus, assembly GCA_013400975.1. Taxonomy (NCBI): domain Eukaryota; kingdom Metazoa; phylum Chordata; class Aves; order Passeriformes; family Menuridae; genus Atrichornis; species Atrichornis clamosus. The sequence goes on from WBMZ01001145.1 coordinate 64,717, forward strand.
AAGGGATAAAATCCAATCCCCCTGCCTGTACCTTTTGCTCTGCCCTACATGTCTGCATTCAAAGCCATATTTAAGGCCCGTAACCAAAGTGGTTTGCCTGAGACTTTGCCCTGTGTGCCTCAAGTCTCTTGGCTCTCTAAATGCTGCTTTTAGCTCGCTGCCCTCTCCTGTTCCAAAGCTGCACAACTCAGGCCACATCTGGTGGTTGGGTTTGTGACCCATTGTCTTGGTGGTTGGGTTTGCCACCCCTTCTCGTGGACTGAGCAGCAGATTTTTAAGATGTTTCTTCTCGGGTGACCAAGCTGCTCTATTGTAGGAAATCACCACAGCAGAACGAGCAGGATTAAAGGGTGTAGCTTTGGCTGGGCAGCCAGGCTGGGGAGGAGGGCCTGAGGCTGGGCTAGCGCTCTGCTCTACAGCTCTGGGCTGCTGGCTGTGAGGTCTGGCATTCCCGCACCAGGCAATGCAGAGGCATTGAGCACTTGAGCAGAAACAGGGTGTTGCAGGCACAGGTCAGCTCCAGATTTTCAGTTTTCCCTGAGATACACGTGCAAGGTGCTCGAGAGGTTTTCTCAGCCCTTCTCCTAAAACGTCGGGCTGATGAGCATGCGCTGCTCTCCATCGTGCTGGGGTTGATGCAGGGCTTGTGTGTTGCAGGCAATGAGTGACAACGAGCAGGACTGGCTGGCTCTCAGACCCCAGGAACCTTCTGCGTCCCAGTGCTGCGGCAGTGGCTGCAAGCCGTGCATCTACGATGTGTACGAGAAGGAGCTTGCACAGTGGGAGAGAGCCAAAGCAATGCAAGACAAAAGCCTTCTCATGGGCAAGAAGGACCAGGTTGATTTATCCTCATCACATCCTGGAGCTCATGCTTTGATCGTACTTGTTCGGGTGTGGGGTTGTGGTGACGGGCGAGGGATGCAGGGATAAATTCAAGTGGTTCTGTAAGAGATGGCTGTGAATGCAATTCTCCAAACTCTGCCTTCACCCTCCCCCTTGGCCACTCTCTCCCGCTGTAATGTGATTTTCCAAGTGTAGAGTTCTCCCTGGTGTCGCATTACAGCTCTGGCTCTGCAGCTTCTCCTCTCTGAGTTTCCTCGGAGAAGCTTTGTTTTCCTCACCTTTTTCATCTTTTCCTGATTTTTAGACTCGTATTTTGATGCTGAAAAAAAAGCTGCATTGTGTGTGGTGGAGCAGTTGCCTTCAGAGTGTAATTTTTAATCCTGTCAGTGCCCTTTTACATAAGATTAACTATGCTGGGTCAAGCAAAAAAGATCAGCTGAAACAACTGACAATATTTTCTGTTCTCTGTGGCCATCAGCAGGTTGCAAAGTTGCCCCAAAGCAGCGCTCAGCTCTTTTAGCAGAATTATTTCTGTTTGTTTCCAGACATGAGAAAATGATTGCAGTGAGTCATAATAGGATGACCTTGCTGTAAGGTGTAAAAAAATGTAATTTAAAAAGGTGTGGGGGGGGTGGGAAATGCAAGATCCCGAAGTGCACGCTGCAGAACATGATAATGAATCAGCAGAGAGCTGGAATTTGTGCTGGGCCTCGGTGCTTAATACACGTCCTGAGTATCTCTGGCACTAAATTAGCACACATGTTTGCTTCCAGAGAAAAATGAAATCATAAAAGACACCATCTAACCAAGTAATTATTTATTGTTGTTCTTGCAGAGCAATAATTCAGAGCTGAATCCAGATACATTCACTGCATTCAGCGTGAGCTCAGTGGAGCAGCTGACAGAGGACACCTACCAGTACAAATTTGAATTACCGGGAAATAGCAGCCTGCGATTGAGTTTAGGACAACATATCGTGTTAAGGTATTGTTCTCTGTGCTAGTTAAACAGTCTGCATTATGTAACCTAATACGTAGGGTTTTGTCAATAGACAAAGGCTTCATAGCAGGCAAATCATGATTTCTGTACTCCACAATGACACAGATGAAAGAGCTCGTGAGCTCGCTGGCTCTGCTAATTCTGTGCTAAAAGCCATTCCAAAGCTGGAGTTTTCTTCAGCATTATCCTTGCATCGGTGGGTCAGGAGGAACTAGGTGTGATTAAGAAAATCCATTTGCAGAAAGACTTAAAGAACAGATGTTACAACAGATGATTTACTCCAGCGTGTTGGAATTAAGACAGTGAACTGCACATGCCCCAGAGCTCAGTATTTTAGGCCCTGTGTCTTGGGGTAATGCAGCACCCCAGTGCCCAGGCACCGCATGACTGATTTCTAGCAAAACAACCCTCCTGTGTAGTTTGTTGCTTGCCAGAAAGGGGCCACTTGGGGAAAGTTTCTGTCTCTCAGCCATCTGTGGTGATCATTGCCAGATAGAGAAAGTCCTGTTAGGATGCCATTGCTGTGCATCTGTTGACGTTCCTGCTATGTTCAGGGCTGGTGTGTGCAGCTGGCTCTGCTGACAGCACACGCTCCTCCCTCCAGCCCTGGCTCATCACACAGCACAGAAAAAGGTTTGGTCACTTCAATCAATTCCCGTGGTGAAGAGCCGGATGGATAATTCTATGGAAAGGGAAGGCTTACAGGAAAATACAGTCTATATTGACAAGGCCTGAGGTCAAGGCTGTGCCCTGGCTTTTGTTATTTAATTACCAGATGCTGACTGGATGCAGAAAGTGACCCTAGCTCAAAAGGGACAGCAAACTTAACCATGGTAGTCTTTTCTCTCCCCTTTGCCACTCTTGCATGTTTGGGATGTTTCTCACAAAATCCCTTTCAGGGATGTGTCCAGGAGCTGGATATGGTACAACTGAGGATATCACCCGGAAAACAAAAGGTGCCAATAGCCATTATGTTCCCCCTGGATTTTTCCCTCTGGAAGGGAAATGTTTTGCAGCTGTACACAGGCTGGGCCACTGGGAAGAGGTCCTGCTGCCTGCCCCATCTCCCCAGAGAGCTGCAGGAGTTTGGTAATCCCAAATGACCCAAATCACAGAGGGTTCCTGTTTCTCTTCTCAGAGGAGTGGTGAATGGTTTGGAGGTCCAGAGAGCCTATACTCCGATTAGCCCTGGGAATGCAGAAGGTTACTTTGAAGTTCTAATTAAAGTAAGTAAGCCCAGACAATATGGATTAGAGTCTAAGGTGCTTTCTTTAGGAACCTGTGTTTTCTTTAGGAACCAAGCATGCTGTCAGTGCTCCAAGTGACTCTCTCAAATCCCTCATGGACTGTTTCTCTCTTGTTTTGAAGCAGTTGTGCTTTGCTGATAAATATTGCAGTTTTTCCCACAAACTTGAAAGCAGAGGAAGGTGACACACAGACAAGTGTTGTGCAGCAGAAGTCCTCTTAAGCAGTTGGGAGAGCCCCTTGGGTGCCCATTCCACTTCCCTCATTTCATTTTGCCTTTTCAGGATGTCAGTGAAATTGCACCCAGTTGTCAGCCCAGCTGAACCACTAATTTTGGGAAGCATTTACCCTTATCTTACTCTTGTATTTTACTTGAAGAACATTCCTCTGTCAGTGAGCAGCTGTTTCTGGTGTGCAGACAGGGCTGTGGAGCTGCAGTCTGAGAGGGTCTCCATGGCCCACAGAGCAGAGAGGTGTCCCATGGGCACAGGCTGCATCTTTTGGGGTGGATGGGGTGGCAGAGCCCATTTTGGACAAGTATCCTGGCCTTTCTGGAGACAAGCATAAAATGCTGGTTGAGTTCAAAAGGATTTAGTAGGAGATTTGGCTGGAAATTTGCCTGATGTAAGTCTGCAGGGCCCTCATGAATGGTTACTTTGTGTGGCAAATATCAACTTGAAGAACATTTTTCCAATACTGCATTTGTATGTCACTAGTGATTCCTCAGGGCAGACACAGACTTCAGTACAGGTGTGAAATTCAGAGTGCAGGGTATCCCAGGTGGCTTGCAGAGAAGGACCACTTGTCCTCTGCCTGTCTTCCAAGATTTCATGTTTCAGGGGTTTATTACGCATTGTATGTTCGAACACAAACCCTGTTCTTTAGAAAAGTGAACAGCTTCTCTAGGACACCTGTGGGAGGGTCATTTCCCCATTCTTGTGGCAATTGGTGTGTGGCAGGGGAGAGAAATGTTGCATTTGAGATGCATTATTAGGATACAGTTCACAGGATGACTGTGAAATTTCATGTATAGCGGCTCGTTACTCACAGGTTTTGCATTTCAATAATAATAGTAATGATTGTAATGATACCTTTCCTTTATATAGAACCTTTCATCCCAAAAGGAGCTATAGTTATTCTCTGGCAGTGACAAAAGAGGTTGGTAACACCCAGTGTAAAGCAGCCATTTTTATAACTCACTCTGTAGGTTGTGGTATATTTCACACTATTGAGGCAATTTTGGGAAGTAGTATATTATTATTACTATGCAATCCAAGCACTGTTCAAACCCTTCTGTCTCCTGTTATTATAGCATTGCATTTGTGATACTACAGTTAAGAGTAAGGGAGTTGCCATTTACAGAGCATAACCCTCTTTTTGAGTGATTTTATAATATTAGGGTTTCTCTCCATGTAAAACGGGGTGTAGAAGTTTTCCCCCAGGAGATTTTTTTTTTTTTCCATTTTATTTAGAAAAACTCATTTTAAACCCATTCAATCACTTCTCACTTCAATTTTTTGGAAATAATTTTGGTGAAAGAAGGATTGCTTTAGTTTCCATCACCCTGGTCCTTTGGGAGTAGGCTGTAAGTGGGCCTGCTTTTCTGCTCTTGCCTTGGGTTTCTGGATGTATTTGAAGAAGGCAGGTATAAAATTTGCTTCTTTGATGCAACTGCACACTCTTTGCATGAGATGTAGCACCTGCCCAGAGCCATAAAATGATTCTGACAATAACTCAGAACCTAGATCTGTGTGTGATTTACTTTTTTGCAGGTAACAACTAGTGCTAATACTTCTTAATATTTCAGGTGTAAGTGAGGGGTTAGGAGGAGAGGAGCATCTGTGTTCTTTCTTAGCTAACACTGCTTGCAAGCACAAGCACAGGCTCCCTCACTTGCTTTTCCTGAGCTGCTTTGTGGTTCACCAATTTTGTTTGCCTGCAGTGCAGCTTGGTGGCCAGCCAAGGCACTGGGGTGTGGAGCCGGGCTTCTCTCCAATGCCTGTGCAGAAAATACCCCCAAATACACTTCTTTTGTGTGGGCTGGAGTTACCAAAGGCCTGTTTCACATCCCATCTTCTGACCCCTGGTTGTGTTGCTCTTCCCCAGGCTTATCCATGGCGTTGCCTCTGTGAGAGACCCATTGTGTGCTGCAGCTCTGGGCTTTTCTGCTCCTGTTTCTTGGGCCAGTCCTTGTTCTCTGGTCACGTCCTGGCCTGTGGCTGCTCTTTTGCTCACGTTTGTTCTCTTTAACCACACAGTGGTCAAACATTTAGGGCATGGATGTGCATCCAGCACATAGCAACAAGACTGCTTGGACGAGCCCTTCATTTTCCAGCCTCTCCTCCCTTCTCTGTTTCTAGCAAGCACTGACCCCTTCTCATCAGTCACGAGTGAGATCAGCATTCCTGCAGGCAACAGCCTGGATAATGTTGTTTGTGCCTGGTAGAAAGTAAGGCTGGTTTTTTGCTAATGTTTTTCTACCATGGGGCCAACATTATCATATTCTTTTGGAAATATGGAGGCATCCCTCAGCATGCAGATGATCTATTCTGAAAACAAGAGTTTTACAAATGAGAAACCTGACTTTGGGTCACTAATTGTATCAGCACAACATCTGAGAGACTGAAATAAAGCAAGAGCTATGCAGTGTTTATATAACTAACAGTACCCAGAGGGCATTTCCAGACCCCATATTCTGAGATTTGGAGAACACTTGAAGGCCTGCACTGTGCTTTGCATTCAAGACACTCTTCTCTGTGTGCTTTGTAAGCAAGAAACTCTGATAAGCTTTTTCCAGTTTTGGAAATTCAGACTGCATGAGAGGGGGTTGTGTTTACATTATTGTCAAGCTGGAGCGGATCCAATATGATTTAATTTAAATGTCTTTGTTTTGGGTATAACTGAGTTATTTTTCAAGCAGAAAGATCTTTCTTTCTTTTTTAAACACACGAAATGTTTTTTTGTCCCCTTTTCGTTTAAATGTGGATAACTTTATAATCAACTTTAAGCTGGGAAACTTTCCAACGGAGTATAATTATTCTTTTCTTTTGTGCAATGTTTTTTATTAGTGCTATGAAGCTGGGCTAATGTCACAATACATAAAAACATGGAAAAAAGGAGACGTGGTCTTTTGGCGTGGGCCATTTGGAGGGTTCCCATATCGACCTAATAAGGTTAGTTCCCTGAGAGACATGCATACTTCAGCTTGTGGCAGCTAGCTGTGTTCAATACTCTGAAGGGGAGACATCAATTTGATTTCTGTTTTCATGATTATTTTAGAGACTTCCTGGGTTACTGTACAGTGCGACAGCATTAGCAGCCAGTAGAAGCATGTACACCTTGTTGAACTGCAGAATATTTAAGAAAGAAGGGGAAAGGGAGGTGGATGAGAGACAGGAAAATATTAACAAGGCTCTGTCTTCATCATCTGCATTAGAAGTTCCTGATGTGCCTAACAAAGGGCACTTACTTTGCACCAGCAATGAGTGTGGATGGGTTTTTGCCTGGTTTGACCCGCAGGGCTCTTTTGTGACTGAGCACTGGCGAACGGGAGGTGTTAATCTTCTCCTCTCCTGGGTATTCCCGCCGCTGTTGAGGTGTCAGGTCACTCCCCAAACGCTGATCCCACCTGCCGATACCAGGCTGGCTGCAGGGAAAGGCAGATCCAGTTTCAGGGGTAAGCTCCTCACACACACTAATTCAGTTACTTAATTCTGACCTTTCAAATGAGGAGCAAAATTGAAACACGTTGAGATCCCAAAGCCTTGTGGGGTTTTTGGTGGGTTTGTTTGTGGGATTTTTTTTACCCCAAGAAAAATAAGGCTGTAAAATCTGAGTGGCCAAGCTCTATGTATGCAGAGCTATTGTGTCCTGTTTCCTGAAATACTCTCCCTGCTGGTTTAGGCCACTGTTCCCTTCTCAAGAGCTTCCAGATAATCATTTGTGAAAGAACACAGCAGTCTTGCCTAGAAGTGGTCTCCTGTGCCGGGCCAGGAGTTGGACTCTGGGGATCCTAGGGGGCCCCTTCCAACTCAGAATATTCTGTGGTGCAACATCTGTGTACGTGCAGTTTGCAAAGCACCTTGGCAATCTTTAAAACAACTTGCTGTGAAAAACTGTTCATTATTTACGAATTATAACATAGGTTCTGAATATTAGTTTCATATTAAAATTTTAGTGTATTGCTGCCAGTAGAATAAGACTCAGATTCTGGCAGATCAGATCCACTCACAATAGAATGCCCCCTCAAAACAGAGCACAAGCAGCCTCTGAGGAGCTTAAGTCCCAGTTCTGGCACTGGTGCACACTGGCTGGCAGCTGGGAAAAGTGCTGGGAACCTTCTGTTCTCCTATACACAACACCTTACTGCCTGAGCATCCCTGTTGCAAGCAGAGTGAATGTCCTCCCTTGCAGGTGGGAAGCTGCTGGTAGCTCTGAAAAAATTGAGGCAGTGCACCAGGAAAATAACGTGGACCACTATGGACAAGAACCCGTTTCTTCCAGAGAGCATTCAGGATTGCACTTTGCAGCAACCAAGAGAAACACAGGGAGCATTTCCAGCGGGAGAAAACGCACAGTGGGTTGGCAAAGCATGCTGCAGAATCGAAACTGAAACATGAATTGATTGAAATCAAGGCTAAAGTTAGGATAAATTATTTTATTTGGGTAAAATGCAGTTTTGTTAGATTTTATATATAAACTCTCTAAGTACTATCTGTAATCCTTTGCAGAAAAATACGTTCTGAGATTTGAATTTACCAGTTCATGACCTTCTGTTATGTTGTCTCTCAGGGGAGCCTTTGCCAGTGTGGCAGCAAGAGGAACTGACCATGAGCACACCCATTTCCAGCCACCACAGCTCATTCCAAATTCTCTGTTTTGTTGTTAGCATGGAGAACTCCTCATGCTGGCCTCTGGCACTGGCCTTGCACCAATGCTTCCCATCCTTCAGTCCATAACAGATGATGAAGAGGATGAAACCTTTGTCACTCTTGTCGGCTGCTTCCCTACCTTTGACAAAATTTATTTGAAACCTCTTCTGCAGGATCTGGCTCGATACTGGAACATCAGAATATTTTATGTCCTAAGCCAGGTAATTAAATGGATATGAAGTGTGTTTGTGTGAGGGTTCTGTGTGCTGGGTGACCCTCTCCCTCTTCTGCTTTTCCATGAGCATGATCTTAATTCTTTCCCAGTCATCCATTCTAATTTGTGACCCAGTAGCTGCTGTTCTTAAATCTGCTACATGTATTCACACTGCTTCTAGTCTGGGGAATTTCAGGGAAGTGACCATCACTGCTTGTCCCTCTCTGCCTCCCTGGGAGGTGTTCTGTTGGGATGAACCTGCTGTTCCATAGTCACTGTTGATTATTCCCCACACTTCAGACATTTGTGGCTGCACCTAAAAAGCAAATAAACTGTGTTTTTCTTCCCAATACCAGTCCTTATCCTCTATTCATTGCTCATGGCTAGAGCTCTCTTCTTCTGGTGCGCTAGCACCAACTTCCCAGCAATTATTTTTCCTTGCTGACCCATTTTTAAACTTCTGGAAGTTGTTTCCCCCTCTGTAAAATTACTTTTCTGCCACATTCATGGGATGAGGGCATACCTCTCAGTGGTCTTACATTTTGAGCAGTCTTTTTCATTTCCATTTGGTCCCAAAGTTGCCTGTGTTCTGTGTGGACTTGGTGGTTAAAAATTATTTCCGTCAGAAATGAGGATTCATTGCAGGGAGGATATAGAAAGAATTATTTATGCTAAGGGAATGAATCCCATAGCATTTTTAGTTTCTCAGATGAATCATTTTTGTATCTCTCACAGTGGAACTGCCTCATACATTCTGTTCCACGTGTGGCCTCAGCAAGCTGAGATTTGGTAGAGGGAAAAGTACTGGTGACTTGGGCACCCCCCCAGCTGCTCTGTAGGAGCATAACTGTCATTGTCTCTGGTGACATGGCTAAATACCCTTTTCAGGGTGTTTAAACTCTTTGAGTGCTGTCTCAAGAGCATGAGGAGGTCTTGAAATTCAATCAGCAAAGGGCAAGAAATGCACCTGACCCCTGTCAACACTGTCTGCCCCTCCTCTCTCCCTTTCTCCTTCTCTCTTAGCATGTTTGTGGTAGTCCAAGGCTGGCTCGTGCATCCTCCCTCTTGGGATTATGTATCTGTCTGTATTGCATTGTGCTGCCTGTCACCACCACATCCCAGCACCTTCTGCTTCTGATTAATTGCAGCAGAGGAGTCCCCGCTGGATCCAACACCATGGGATCTAACACTTCTCATGGGATCAGAGCTGTATTTAGTGCAGGGCTGGCTTCTTTCAGTTTTGGTCAAGAGAGATGGGACTGAGAGACTTGAGAATGGGAGAGGCAATAGGAAAAAACTTGGGACTTGGGACTTAAGACTTGGGAATAGGAAAAGTGCACTGGGAGGTGGTTGTCAGAGGAGAAAGTTCTGCAGCATTTATTAGTGATAGTTACACTCTGGTTTTGTTCAGCCCCCTCTGAGAGAGTGACCAGGTCCTGTGGCAGGGAAAGATTTCATCTGGGCTTGGGAAGAGGAATGCAGCTCTCAGGAAGGGTCCGTGCTACCCACGTGGTGTCACAAGGGAGGAAATCATCCTGTGCACTACTCTGAGGGGAGGAGGGAGACTCGGCTCTAAGCAATCAGTTGTCCTCTTTAACATCACACACAGCAAACCTTTTACCTTTCCAGGAAACTTCACTGGGAAAACTTCCTTGGAGCTATCAGGAAAACACATACACTGGTCGTCTCAATGAAGACTTGATGAAGACAATAATAAATTCCTGTCGAAGAAGGCCATTTGTCTTAATATGTGGCTCTTCTGCATTCAATCAAGATATGAGTAGATACTTGAAAGCTGCAGGAATTGAAGAAAATTCCTGTTTTGTCTTTTAGCAGGATATTTCTGACCTGAAGAACTTTAAGCCAAACCTTGGACATCCTTGTTTCTTTGCAGACATTGCACAAAATGGCTCAGCTCAGAAGACTGACCTCCTTGGAGCAGTTATTTGTGTCCAGTATGATCCTCACTCCTGAGTGTTTTCAGGAACCGTGCCACTCCAGAGTGGCTGCTACATGGTGGGCCACCCACACCTCAGGGAACAGCGTGGTAATTTTAATGGAAGTCTTCAAGTGCAATGTTAAGAGAGACATCTCCTAAGGGGGTACTGAAAAACATCCATGAACACAGCTCTGCCGTAATATGAAGATTGGTGACTTGCTTTGCAATCTGTGTTATTCTGCAGTGGTGTTGCGCCATGTCAGGTTCCAGAGGAGAGATTTCATCCTCAGGGAGAAGTCTGTCGGGCAAGGGAACAGCAGAACACTGGCGTGGCAGTCTGGAGTCTGTGGGATTCATTTTGGTTGTGTCGTGTGCAGGGTGATGTCAGGCAAGTCACTTCAACCTCTCTGTGCCTCAGTTGCCCCATGATACACTAGTACAGAGAGGCTGTCTGAAAACACCCTTTCCAACTGTATATGGAAAAGCTATCCATAAGGGTGGAACTATACATTATGCTTAGTGAGGATTCAGGCAGGCTGAGCTCCTGCCCTGGCACAGCCTGTGTTACCTACCCTGTGCTTAACCCTTGAAATGCTACCTGGGGAGACAAAGAGCATGTCCTAAAACTGGGAGAATGCGGCTGGGTTGTGGCTGCTGTCTGTCAGGGAGGATGTCTGTTTGCTTTCCATGTCCCCTAAGTGTTGTATCATAGCCCTGGCTCATTAAATTGAACCTCTTTTCAAATAAACAGCTGTTTGGTGTTGTCACAAGACTTTTCCAGATGCCCAAGGGGGTTCCCTAAGCATACAGGAACACCACCTGAGGAGTGAAACCTGCATGGGGCTCTTCTGGGATGCTTTCCTGTGGGACAGGGAGCAGAGCCAGGGACCTGCCTCCAGGATGGCAACCTGGCACCGCACCCAACCTGAGTTTCTGGGCCCCTTCCTCCTTTTTCAGTCCAAAACACTGCTGCTTTTCCTCTGAGGTATCTGCTGTCCACTCTTTTACTTTCTTAGACCAGTGTTTACTGTCTACACCTAGAAATACAACTTTCTTGCACACATTGTGTTTTTCTGTTCCTTCACAGTCCATTCTGTATTGGGGTTTTCCAGGCTGTGTCAGATGATTATTGCATTAAATTCATGCCTTCTTTTGTACCTGTGTCTAATACTACACCTCACACAAAGGAGATGTAGTTTGTTACTCAAGATAAGCAGTGTGCACTGAAGTGGTGGCTTGATTCACACATGGGTAAGGAGTGTAAGTTCCCTTTGCATCGCTGAGATTTGTCTCCAGTTACCAAATGCCTGGAATTAATGAAGTGTAGCTGCAGCTTTTTTGTTAACTTCCTCGGAGCAAGGGCTGACAAGAAAGCCATCTTCCTAACCCAAAATGGGTTTCTGGCTTTCAAGGCAGGGAGATCCAGAGAAGTTGTCCATGGTTGGTCCAAGGCAAGCTCTCATCTCCAATCCAAGCTGTGCTTCAGCCACCATAAGTCAGTGTGTAGTGAAGGTGCTTCTTCACAGCACAGGTTGATAAAATAATTAGATGCTTTCTCCAGTTACTCTTCCTACTTTGGCCTTAGCTAGGAACATGGAGAAAATATTTTTGTCAGATATTAAGTACTCAAAAACCTTACTTACATACCTCTTGCTTTAAATATTCTGCCTTTTTGAGATTTTGCTAAAAACCCATCCCACCTTTTTGCAAAGAACCGAGGTAAAACTTCACGCTCGCCTCAGAAAAGCGATGGCTTTCTGCGTGAAAGCTGGGACTGTTCCTTTAAACGCAACCCCAATATGTCTGGGTATTTCAGCACATATGGGCCACGATGGTTAAACCCTACCCAGCTGGTCCGGCCGTTCTGCCGCGCAGCTCCGTCTTTGTTCGTGGCTCAAAGGGAGGGTGGTGAGAGACGGAGCAAGCTGTGAGTGCTGCGGGTTGCCATCCTGCAAAGGGCGGGCTGCGGCCGAGCGGGAGGAGCGGGGCATGTCCCGCCCGAGGGGACAGGGGCTTTGCGAGACATTCTCCACGGGGGAGAAGCTGTCCTTGGAAGTAGGAACTCGAAGGAGCCTTTAAACCGCCCGCAGGCACTTTGTTCTCTATTTTCTGCCCTTCTCTCCCTTCCCCCTCCCGCCTTTTGTTGTTTCTCAGGCTGGCTCTTACACGAGTCCCCTCATCCCAACCATCCCCCATGGGGACAGCCCGTTTCAGAGGATGGCGTGGATTCCTGCAAAAGCAGGGATGTGGAGTGGAAAGGCTCTCGGACGGAATTTTCCTTGCCTAGGGAAGAGGAGAGGTTTCCTTCCCTTTGGAGGCCCGGAACTACCCCGTGGTGGCAGTTTCATGGGGAATCGGTGATGCTGTCGGTGACTGCAGGATTTGTGGAGCTGGAGGTGTGGGAGCTCCCTGCAGGGGTGGGTGGCCGATGCCCAGCCAGGGCAGGGCCTCACCGTCCTGCCTCTCCTGTCAGGCACGGGGATGCTGGTGGGATGCTCCTCATCTCTGGCTGCCCCCGGGAAGCCCCTACCACCCCGTGGTGCTGGGGAGAGGGGCTTCACTTAACTTCCTTTCTTCTTCCTCATGTGCAGCCTAAATACCTTCTTAATTTCATCTCATTATTTTCTGCCTGAATAATTCTCGTGTCTCCTGGGGACCATATTTAAACCTTTGATCTTCTCTGAAGTCTCACAGTCCTGATCACATCCTTTCTGTTTAAATGAATCAAATGCCTTTTTGACTCATGATTTATAAATTTGCCCACAGAGAAACAGAGGCAGCCCCGGTATGGCACACCTTGAAATCACCCACCGTGTCTGTGGCCAGAGCCAAAGTACCCTGGGCTGATCCAGAGCACCTTCCAGCCAGACCTCCATGCCTGGCTCCTCTGCTTCCTTGCTGCATCTCGCTCTCCCCCTGCCTCCCTCCGCCCTCCTGCCCCGCTCTGCAGCTGACAACGGGGTTGCCTGGGCTCAGGCCCAGCCTGGGAATGGCCATCTCCGGGTCAGGAGCAGGGTGAATGTGCCGGTGGTTGATGGATGCCGTCTCCTGGGAGCGGGGCACAGCTGCTGTGCTGCACAGCCCTGGCCCCCCCCATCTCCTGGGGGTTCACTGATGCAGAGCGCAGCTGAGGGGAGCGAGAGGAGCAGCTCTGTAGGTATCAGTGTCCCGGGCACTGGATCCTGCTGGGATGTGCTGAGAGGGCGGTGGAAAGGCTAGAGGACAGTGGGTGTTGCCCGAGATGGATGGGGTGAGGATGGACATGTTGCTCCACAGTGCAGCCATGCAGAAGTCAAGGAGCACGTTGTCCCTGAGCCCAGGGGATCGTGGCTGGGAGGGCTGAGCACTCCTCCTGGATGAGCCAGGGTTGTGGCAATGGAAATACCCAGCAGAGGCCCCTGTGCCACGGCCAGATCTCTCCTGCATCTTTGCTGTGTGGCCCCACACACGTTTCAAAAGCACAGGGACAAACCTCCTCTCCAAGCCATTAGGGAAGCAGCTAATTAAGTCTGCAGTGTTCCTGGGACGTCAGCAGAAGATGTATCTCCCAGACCCTGCACTGGAGCAGGACCTTTGCACAGAGCCTGGGGACAGGGAGGGCTGCCCTGCACCTCTGTGTTCCATTGTTCACTTAGTCCTGGTGCTAGTGCGGTGATGAGTACCCAATGCCCCAGGACTGAACCCAATGTTCCCTGCCTCAGCTGGGCTTAGGACAGAGGGCTCCTGGCTGGGATGCCCCAGTGCTCCCAGCAGCCCTCGGCATGGCTCCAGCAAGGCTGGGCAGTGGGGAGAGAGCCTGTACAAATATTATTGTTGTTATTATTCCCCATAAATATATGCAGGCACTTAACGACCTTGGCATGGAACATTTCCTGGGGATTCATGACCAGTTGGCGTTAATGGTCTTTAGCTGCACCTCAGGCCATCAGCTCCTCCCAGCCCATCATTAATCCACAGGAAATGTCTCAGGCATCGATCCTCATTGCTTAATTAATAAATGCAACTTGTCTCCTGCCTGAGATTTAGAGATACTTGCTGCTTCTCTCCGTGCTGCTTTGAAGGTGACTTTTTTAGCACAGGTCCCTCACGCCAGGAGGCCCTCATGGGATTTTGTTTCCTGGCATTCATGTAGGTGTGGGCTGTGGCAGCAGGAAAGTCTTTTCTTTCCTGGGCGGGAGGTAAGAAACTGAACTGCTCTTGGGTTTGGGGTTTCTCCAGCTAATGTGGCACAGCACAAGGAGCGCATCTTTCCCACCAAACCCAGAGGCCTGATTACCTTCAGCCGAGTGCATCCAAGAGCCTGGGCGAGAAGTAGCGTGAGCCAGCATGGAAGAGCGTGGCAATTCTCCAAGGCCTTAGCAGGTTCTATAATAATCGATGTTTTTTGCCCATGAGTCACAATTCATCTCTAATCTTCCTCGGGGGAGGTGGGATTTGCTATCTTTAGTGCTCACGACTGCCGCTTTCCCGGGCTGAGCATCCCGCTGAGCCTGGACTCCTGCTGCAGGGATGCTGACCTGGCAGCCGGCGCGGAGACGTGGCCGTGTTTAAATCCTGTTCCCTGTTTCTCGAGCCTTTACCACCAGCTGGCTTTGTGCAGTGGGTGCCGCAGTATAAATCATGTTAATTCCTGAGATGCTTTTCCGCGGTAAGTCTGAAATTCCCATTTTGGTTCACTGGCTTGCCTGGTGAACTGAATTATTTTCATAGCCCCTTAAGGGCATATTGTCAGCCCAGACTTATTGCCGTTATACACCATATCTGAAACATTAATATCTCTTCTAAATATAGTGTATTGACAAGGTATCTGGTATAGTGTAAATCCTTGGGACATTTGATCCAGATCATTAAAACCGAGTGAAGGAAGGGAAGAATAGATCAAGTTACCTTGCTGCTCTTAATTCAAACAAGTGATGAATTATTCATTCAGCTATTAATTCTACAGTCCTCCTGCTTTTTATTTATTTCTCTCTTTATTTATTTTTTTCCCCTCAGATAGACAGCTCGAAAAGGATGCTCGGGCACCAGTGAGGGGACATTTGCCTGCCAGAGGATGGGGTGCATGGCACTGGGCTGCCTGGCAGTGCTGGCCGTGCTCTGCAGGGCTCTCGGGGATGCTCCCAGCAGAGGTAAGAGCCTGGTCCCAGCTCACAGTGGGCTGGATAGGCATCCATAGTCCCTGGAGGAGGAGGAGAGGGTCTGCAGGTGCCACGGTGGCTCTGGGGTGCGAGTGGGTTCCAGCTGTCCCATAGGGAGAGGGGCTGGCTCAGGCCAGGGGCAAGGAGCTGGGATCTGCAGTCACCGTGTGCAAGTGTGGGACACTGCCCCATGCTGGGTTTCTGCTTCATGCTTACCTTGCTGAGGATTGCAGGTGGGGGTTGTCCTGTTGTGGTGTACAGGTGCTTTGGTGAAGGGTTTGTTAACGTCTGGAGTTGCACTTGCCTGTATGAATCTATACACACATACACACTTACATGTGAATGTGTGCATGTATGTGTATGTGGCAGGCATGCAATAAACCTCTCACTTTACCCGGATAAAATGCCCCCGGGATGCAGGACAGGGTTAGCAGATGACACACTAATTCAGGGGGTAGGGTGGGCCAAGCGATCCCCCTCCCCAAAATGGCAGGGCTTTTCTCACAGGAGAAGAGCTGTGCCAGAAATCAAAACCCATCCCTGGCCCTGGTTCAGGTGCTCCTGAGGCCCCACCACTGCCCAGTGGTGCCTGCTCACCCCCTACCTACACCCACCTGGCTTCCCAGAGCACCCCAAGGCTCCCAGTCCTTCATCCATCCATCCACCTGCACCGTGGCTACTTGCCTCTCCCTCAGGCTCCCCTCTTGGGTATTTATTTTAACAACATGATTCCTTTAGTACCAGCCCCATATTACTTCATTGCCTATCCCCAGTAATCAGCAAGGTGATTTTAGATCTGGCCAGACACACACACGTGCTGCTGCATCCCACACATCTGCAAGACCCCCCTTGCAGGGAGGTCACCAAGCACGATGAAAAGCAACGTGCACAGGCTGACTATTGATTTGCAATATACTTGGCCCAGATTGATGGCAGCGAGTGCCCAGCCTTGTTTGGGAACCCACACATCTCCCGGGGGCTACGCAGGGTCTGCATCCCTCCCAGACATGATGTACGTGCCCGCTGTATCAGCCTCTTCACCCCAGCCCTAATCAGACCCAGGGGCAGGTGACAGCCAGCCCCCTCTCAGCCTTATTTTACAATAACCATGTCTCAGTATAAAGATTTCATTAGGAAATCGATCCCTACATGCATAACTCATTGTTCAGCACATCGAGCCATTCACCCCTGTTTCTCCCAGCTCGAATTCACTGATACCACCATTATATGGAGGGAGCGTGGTGAGTGGGAGGCACAAAGCTGAAGGGCTGGGCAGCCAGGGCACCGGCAAGTCTGGAACCACTGAGCCTTTAAAAATCAGTCCCTACTTCCTTTATCTCAGCCCTAAATAGGTGGGGACACTGTGCTGTCACTGGCAGGACAAGCTCAAGAGCATGGCTGAGCCCTGCTGCAGCCCCGCTCAGCAGCATGAGGAAAAGGGGTTTCATGAAGGGAGGAAAGGTGATGGGGGCACACATGTCCTCCAGGGAGAGTGGGAGGCTGAGCCCCAGAGAGGTCTGCAGGGTGCTGATGTTTTGGTAGTGCTGGTGGTGGAATGGAGCTGGTGTTGTGCATCCCATCTCCATTCTTTTAGGCCTCCCCTGGAAAGGGGACATCACACCCACTTCTGTGTCCTCCAGGCATCAAATGTGGGGGAGTGCTTTCAGCACCCTCTGGCAATTTCTCCAGCCCCAACTTCCCGGGGCTGTATCCCTACGAGACAGAGTGCACGTGGCTCATCGTGGTGGCCGAGGGCTCCTCCGTCCTGCTTTCCTTCAGCCACTTCGAGCTGGAGTACCACGACGCCTGCGCCTACGACTACCTCCAGGTCTACAATGGGGCTGCCCGGGACCGGGGCAACCTCCTGGGCACCTTCTGTGGCCACAGCCCCCCTCCACCCTTCTCCTCTGCCTGGCACGTCATGGCCGTCGTCTTCCGCTCTGACCGGCACGTGGCCAAGCACGGCTTTGCCGCTGCCTACCGGAAAGGTAACAGGGAGGGATGGTGGTGGCAGAGCTCTGTCCATCCATCCTCTTCCACCTCCCTCATCATCCTTGCCTTCTTGCAGATGCCTGTGGTGGGCAGCTGACGGGACTCTCTGGGGAGATCACCAGTCCCCGCTACCCTGAGAGCTACCCCAACGATGCCGAGTGCCGCTGGAGCATTGGGGGGGCCAGTGGTGGTGGCCCCCTCACCCTGGTGTTTGCCGACTTCCAGATGGAGGGGGGCCAAGGCTGTGGCTTTGACTACGTGGCCCTTTTTGACGGCCCCACCGTCAGCGCCCCCCGCCTGGGACGTTACTGCGGCAGCGCCCGCCCGCCCCGCACCATCTCCTCCACCCCACACCTCCTCATCATCTTCAAGTCGGACTTCAACATCGGTGGCAGGGGCTTCAAGGCCCATTTCTACTCGGGTGCGGGGATCTCAGGGTGGTGGGGCAGTGGGGAGGACAGGGGGACAGGTCCTGGGTTGGGGTGGTGATTCTCTCCCTCCTTCAGCAGCAAAAGGAAATGATCATGGGGGGGATGCCTTTGGCGAGAATCCATGAAATGATTGTGTGAAGTGTAAAACGAACAATGCAAATGGCATCATTGTGGCTATTCCAAGCCCTGGGCTGTCCTTCTCTCAAGCAAGAGTTGCCCTTCTCCCTTGCTCATGCCATTCTCTGGGGATATGGGTTTTCCATGTGCTCCTATAGGACTTTGGCCACCTCTGGAATTTCCATCCCCCAAAACTGAATGCTGTCCATTGGCCAAACACAAGGCTGGGGAGCAGTGAGGTGACGGGCAGAGCATCCTTTAGCAATAAAACAAGTGATTGCTCATCCACACCCTGGGGGTTTCAGGTTTGCTTTTGATTTTTCCTTTCCCATTCTTCCCTAAGCAGGCGAGTGCCAGGAGGTGTTCACTGCTGTCAAAGGGAATTTCTCCAGCCCTCAGTACCCCAACTTCTACCCCAACAACCTCAAGTGCCAGTGGAGCATCCAGCTGCCCCCGGGCTACCGGGTTAAGGTCTTCTTCCTGGACATGGAGCTGGAGGGCCGGAGCAGCCTGACGGGTGGCTGTGACTATGATCACTTGTCTGCCTTTGACGGTGGCACCGAGAATGGATCCCTGCTGGGACGGTGGTGTGGGCGGGAGAGCCTGGCACCCGTCATCTCCCGCAGCAACCGGCTGCTCCTGGTTCTCCACACCGACCGCAACACGGCCAAGAGGGGCTTCTCCATCTCCTACGTGGGAGGTAAGGTCTCACTTGGGTGCTCCTCAGTGCTTTAATTCCATCGGGGCCTGCCTGAGACCACGTAATTTCCAGAAGGATCATCAGTGAAGGTTCTTGTCTGCAGGAGCAGAGACTGTGGCTCCTTAGGGATGGGGCGGAGGAAGACGTGGCGAGTGAGCTCCACGTTGTGTTTAGTATTCAGGAGATGCTTTCCAGCTTCAAATTCCTGTGTCTCTGCCACTGCCATGCTCCTGTTCCTCTCTCAGGGTGTGAAGGAGAGAAAACCAGGGGGGTTTTTAGGGGACCAAAGCCCCAGGGCAGGTGACCAGCTTGTTCCCTGCTCCGCAGGGTGCTCCCGCCTCGCTGAGCAGGCAGACATAAACTGTGTCCCCTCCTCCACTGGCAGCAGCACGGGAGGGCAGGACCCCCGGGACACAGCATTCCCAAATCCACCCAGCCAGCCCTGCCTGGCACGTCCCCGCTGCCTGCGGCATGCCCTGTGTCCCAGCAGCCGTGTCCACAGCTGGTGGGAGGAGCAGTGTGTAACCTTCCTCTATTTGCCAACCTTTGCACTTCAAACGCCAGCAAATTTATGGCGTTTGTTGTATTTCAAGATAATTACATCCGAGCTGACCTGTGGGTCAGGGATGATTCAGCCTGGGGCAGCCTTGCTGGAGGGCTGGAGCCGGAGCAGGGCTGCTGGACTGGCAGCACCGGGGCTGGGAGGGCTGGCCCTGGGTTTTATCCCTCAGCTGCAAAATCGTTCTTCCACTTCCAGTGGAGCAGAAAGGACTGGGAGGTATGTGGCTCTAGGAGTGAGAGATGGGACAGGGTTTTGTCCTGAGCCTCTGCAGCCTCTGGAGGCAGAGAGGTTGTACCGAACGTTTAGTAGGGCTGTAGTGTGCAGAGCAGGTCTGTCCCTGTCCTTGTCCTGCCGATTTCTCACCGTTTTACAGCCGTGTGCAGACAGAGAATCTTGGCCTCGCTGTGTCTGGTCATGCAGAAGCCCCGCTCCCGAGGGAGGAGCTCGCAGACACATCGACGGGGTGCGAGTGAAGAGTGGGGGATGTCCCATCACAGAGAGGGGCGTGACATCTCCCAACTGCCCAAGGCTCCAGCGTCCCGTGGTACACACTGCCAGATGCGTGTTAGGGGAGGACAAAAGCTTGGACATGAAACTGAGCCTTCCTCCATAAAGCTGAGGCTGCCGGCTACGTTTGCCCGGCGATTCCGGCATCTGCTTGTGTTTAGCATCCTGCGTGGCACGTCCCGCCGCCAGCACTGCCAGGAGAGCGGCTGCTCTCGCCCGACACACCAGCCTCTCCCTGCCACCGGCTCCCCGGAGGGGAGGAGAGGCAAAGGGACACTCTGCATCCACACCCACACCCACAACCCTTCAGCCATGCAGATATTTCCCTTTCAGGCTCACCAAAAGG
This sequence comes from Atrichornis clamosus, assembly GCA_013400975.1. NCBI lineage: Eukaryota > Metazoa > Chordata > Aves > Passeriformes > Menuridae > Atrichornis > Atrichornis clamosus. The sequence continues at coordinate 84,621 of WBMZ01001145.1, forward strand.
CACGGCTTGGGCGGGGCACGTGTGATTTATGGCCATTGAATGAAAGCCTTCACGCCAGGAAAGAGGATCCACTTTCTCCTCCTCTTGATCTAATGTACTTTAGTTATTTGGTAAATCTTCTAATGGTTTTATAATGCACTAAGCGAAGCAAAGTGACACTATTTTTTCGTATTGATTTTATTACATCTTCCCAGTTTCATAAGGCCGAGATTCAGAGGGAGCTGGAATAATTCAATAATTCATATTGCCCAAGTGGTTAGTTGAAGCTGAGCAAGGATTCATTTTAAAGAGGGAGGCATTTTTCCTCCCTGCTTCTTTCCTGTGTGGATGCTTTCTACATCCAGAGGGGCCAAATACAGTGCCAGAAGGAAAGTGATAGAGAGGCACTGGGGTCACCATTACCTTGCTCTTCATCTTGGCATCATGGGCAGCCCAACAGCAGCTGCCTCCGCAACTGCTCACCAGCTCCCCATCAAAAATAAAATTTTGAAGACAGTGGAGGGCTGGTGATGCTTGGAAAAGGACCTGGGCTGGGCCATTCCCCAGGAGGATACCCTGGAGCCATGGACCCAACTCACCCTTTCAGGAGGGCCATGTGGCAGCCACGCAGCTGCATCATTCCAGGGCAGGTGTGGGGTCCCTCTGAGACATGTCTCCTCCATTTCATCACTGTAGAATGTCTCTTGCAGGGGTGTTATAGGATACAGGGGAGCTCTGTGCCCATGGCAGACCATCCACAAATCTCTCATGGTCTGGTCCTGGGCATTGACTCAAATGTCTTGCTGACTTTGCAATGATGGACAGTGGCAGTGACAGCCTGATGGTGTTGCCTGTAACGGCACTTGTGTGTCACTCACAGACCTGGGAGGAGGATGAGGTTCAAGAGGGTTGAGGGTAGAATCTCTTCCTAGGACAGAAAGCAGAGCAGTGCCTGGAAGCCATCCGTGTCTGCCCATGGCATGGGACAGGGATAACATATCATATTGATTGCTTTTGGTGTTCCAGGTGTAGCTCCTTTTTTCCTGAAAACTCATCACACGAGTCCTACACGCGTATCTTGTTTTCTGTCCCAACAGTTGTGCCCATGAACGTCAGCTGCACCCGGACGGACTTCCACATCCAGATCCCCGTGCAGTCCCTGGCCCCGCTGGAGAGGAATAGGATTTATTTGGGGACGCCCTCCTGTGCAGCCCAGGTGGTTGGCAGGAACTTTAAAATACACACCAGGTTTGACACGTGCGGCACTGAATCCCAGGTAAGCGGTTGGCAAACCCTTCTTTAAAGCAAGCTGGGTGCACGGTTAGCCCTGTGCTGGTGTTCTGGCTGCAGATAAGTGTTCCCAGTCTCACATTTTCCCAGTAGATACCAGCCTGATTCATGGATAACCCCTCGAAACCCCTGTGGAAAGGAGCTGCACAAAGCCCTACTGAGTGGTGTCCCTTGTCTTGCAGAGACGCAACAACACGTCTGTCATTGTCAGCACCCTCTACATCGATTTTTCGGTGGGAGACCAGGAGGACATCCACCAGTATGAGGTGCAGTGTGAGCCAAAGAGGAAGGAAGCCTCAGTGACCCTTATTGCTGGCCCAGATCCGTCCAGGCTCAGCCAGGCAGAAAACCTGGTGGATGCCCAGCAGCGGGAGGCGGAACTGATGGATGCCCGTGAAACCAAGAGCCAGGACACCAGCGACATCGTCTTCATCAGCATCTGCATCCTGGCTGGGCTCCTCATGGTCATTGCGGTGGTGGGGCTGGTGCTTCTGTAGGATGCTCCTTTCCAGTCTCCAGAGATTGCAATCTCAGACCTGCCCAGGGTGGAAACGCACCCCAAAATCCACCCTCACCTCGGTTTGAGCACTAACACAGCTGCCCAGACAGAGACACAGCTCCCAGGCCCTGAAACTGAGCCTGAACCCAACCTCCACCTCCTCTTAGAGCCTGAAAAATCTGGGCGATAGGCAGACGTTTCCCTTCCCAATTTGTTTTCCTCTGTCTCAATCTGTCCATTTGGCTCAGGAATGCAATTCTTGCACTCCCTAACTCTTCCCGCACCTGCTTCAATTTGTTTTCCCTCTAGTGCTGCTGCTTTCAGGAAAGTAACGTTGTTTGCCGATGGCTGCAAATCTTCCTGTCAATTATTTCTAGCTGAATTCTTGAAGGTACAAACCATCCCCAAATGTAGCTATATTCCCAACAAATGTTCTCCATGCTCCTGCCCGTGCTCGGGGGGGGACTGTGGAGCTGTGTTATAGGTATCTCCACCTGGCACACGCAGATGTAGCTCACGTAGATGCTCCCAGGTGATGTTTCTGGATGTCTGTGGGTGATGTGATGTGATGCATTTGCTGTGCCCTGGAGCTCCTTGTTTGATCTCGTGTTGTCTCACCTTCTCGCAGGACTCACCTGAGCGCCTCAGCCCCCAGCAGCTGGAGGGGAGGAGAACAATCCTCTTCTCTGTGTTTTCCTCCTTTCCATCATATCCAGGTGTCCATGGCTGTGAGCTCTGTACCAGCATCGCTCCTGAAGTCTGAAAACATGGGCAAATCCTGCTGTGGCTTGCCATGGTACACTGCTGTGGAGCCTGAGGAGATGTTGGAGCATGGAGGTTTTGGTAACCCTTTACAGACTACCTTGGCAGGAGAGACTGGCTCCCCTTGGATCTCAGTGACACCAGACCTCCACCTGTGGTCCTTGCAGAGGGTGAGCTCAGCACCTGAGAGCATGAAAATAGGAGTCCTGTGGTCATCTGCCCCTCCAGAACACTGGAGTTCCTCACCAAGAGCCCTGATGGATGGTTGAATAACCCCTGCCTGTCTCTTGTGCTGTCCTGGCACAAAGGACATTCCCACCAAAAAGGGAGTGGCTGTCACAGAGCAGCCTGTGCTCATCCCATCTGTGGGTCAGAGCCAGTGTATGTCAAAGCCACATGAAATCCTCCTGTGGAAAGAGGTCACCCCCCATCCTTTCAGCCTGTGTAAAACACACTGCAGTGCAAGGAGAGATAAAATGTCCCAGCATGGTTGTTCAGGGGCAAAAAATGGAGTTGGAGGGCAGTGGGCAATTCAGGAGCCTTTTTTTTTTGATAGCGCTGTCCCTAAATGTGACTGCATCCTAAGGAGAAGGGTACTGAGCACCCCTGAAAAGCATCACACAGCACAGCAAACCCCTCGTGCTGGTGAATCCAGCATTTAGCAGGGACTGAAAGGATAGTCCCACCGGTGAAAGGCTGCCCTGCCCCATGTCCTGCTTCCCTCTGGGACGGTTCTGTACATCAGGGCATCAGAGGAAGCAGCAGCAGCAAAGGCAAAGGATAATGATTGAGCAGCTTTTCCTCCTGGATTGCACCAGCCCTGAGTGTCTGAGGAGGGAAGAAGACACAAACCTGTGCATGCCTCCTAACGAGGAGCCTTCGTTATCAGAGCCCGGATTGATTTGGCGTTTGTTGGTGCAACACGTCGGCAAATGCAAGATTTCCAAGGGAAATATTTGCCAGCACCGTTAAGCTCCATTAAGGCAATGTTTTGAGAGCCTGTTGTGTACAGAGATGGTAAACAAGACCAGCCCCTCCCCGCTCCCTGCAAAGCCTCGTTGCCGGTTAATTGCTGGGTGTAGAACTGTCAGTTTGAGACCATAGTTACAAGATTTGACAACTGAAAGAAACTTAAAGATATAATTAACCTGCTTGGTGGCCCAGATTTTGCTGAAACAGGTGAACACTGCGGCTGCTCGTGCCTGGCAGGGAGCCTGCAGCAGCCAGCAGCATCCAGCCCTTGCCCACAGGACAGGCACCTCCTCGTCCTGCTGGAGCCTCAAGAACACCGCGATTTGGAGGGAAAAAGGCTTTCCTGGGTAGCTGTGGGTGTTGCACTCAAATAAGGAGTTAGACTTGGTCCCAGGGTCCAACAGCAGAAGCGACTGCTGCTGTGCTCGCCCCGGAAGGGTGTCCAGCTCTGGCTCCAGTTCGCAGCCATGGAGCATCCCTGGGTGCAGCGCTCTCCTGCAGGCATCCCTATGGATGCAGGGCTAGTGCTGTGGAAGCAGCTCTGCTCCCGAGTCAAGGGGAACTCCAGCATCCCTGGCCCTGCAGGGCGTTATCCAGGGGCTCATGGATGGGGTGATTAATGCGACTTGAATGCCTGCAAAACCCGTTTCCCGACTTGTTTCTGACGGCATTCAGAGCTGCATCTGCCACCAGCAGAGAGCCACTCATCCCGCTGGGAGCGAGGAAAGCCTCTGCTGCTCACCAAACACCAGCCCTCCTCAGCCTCCAGTCATCCTCTGCCGTGCCTCAGCCTCTCGTTTTCTCCGTTAGGTTTAGGCGTCCAGTCTCTCCCTGCCCCGCAGGAATTCTCTCTCTGCCAACCTCTGTTAAACCACGCCTCTCCAGACACACTGCCCTGGCTGGGGATGGAGCCCAGCAGGGGAGGGGGACTACCCAGGTGATTTCATGAAACAAAGCCTTCTTCTCGTGTAAAAGCTGCTCAGATGAGTGGCAAACAGATACCAGGAATCCATCACCAGCACTCCTTCCCTCCACCATGCCTGTGGTCCTCACACATCAGGCCTCAGTTTCCCTCTTTAGTGCTTGCCCGGTGCTTCCCGAGCAAGTGGGAGAGTGGCGGGCACAGGCAGCGCTCCCGTTGCTCATCTGATTATTTATTTAGAGCATGATGACTCGATTGAGCTGGGCTGGATGCAGCCACCACATTTCCTGGCTTTGCTTGTGGACATGGAGCCACATCTCTCTGGAGCAGACAAAGGCTTGGCTGTTGTGCAGGAGGGAGAGCCTCTGTTATCCCTCTGAAAACGACTGCGTGCAAATCTGGTGAAGAACTATTGGGAAATTGCAGATCATACAAAACAGGACTGGAAGAGCCCCCAGGGGATCAGTTGGTTTATTCCTCTTCTTCCCTGGGGGAATTGTTCCTACCAGAGAGAAGCTGTGCTAAAATATCCAAAAAATCCCAGCCATGCTCTCTGTTTTCTCTATTTACCAGGGAGGTTTTCCTGATATGTCACATTGAGGGATGTGCTGATGGGGGATGTGCTTTTGTGCTGCTGCACTGGACAAGAGCAACGATGGTGGAAGTGCCCCAAAATGGGCACTGCTGCTGGCACAAGACCCTGCTCCCTCTGCCCGGAGGGCCCTGGGGCACTGGGCAGGACTGGGCATCCCACTGGGGAGCCCAGCAAGCACATGGTGTCATGATCCACAGCATGAGAGTCCACCAGCCTCAGAAAATCCCACCACGCCTGGAGCAACCTCAGGCTCTTTGGGGGGCTTCTCTTTTCCAAAGCAATGCTTCATATGTGACAGGTAGCTCAGGTGCCTCTCCTTCCAGGAATGCCTTATAGACCTCAGGTTCACATGCATGGAAAAAACAAAGGCTGTCCCAACACTTCCTTAAGCAGAAGCATCGCACGATCTGCTCGCTTGAGATTTATGTGGCCTGAGGGGTGCAGCGAGGTGCTGCTGATTTGTGTCCTAAAAAATGAAGATGAAATGGCCACCGTGTTACCTTGGTGGCTGCAGAAAGAAAGAGAAAAGCTTCCTGAGCCCCAGCTGGGGCGCACCCCTTCCCAGGTGGTTTGTTCTATGTAATGTTCAGTATAAGTTTTCTGTGGTGACACCCACGGTCCTCCAGTGATTTCTTCCCTCTTCCCCTATTCCTCTGCTCAGAGGGTTATTTGTGTCTCTTCAGTTTTTATACTCTAGTCCCACGGTCTGGGAATGGGATGCAGAAGATTGACACACCTGTGACACTTTGGGAGCCTGTGCTGGAGCTGAACCCCATGACTGAGGATGCTGGTGGTGAGCAGCATTAAGCTCCCTCAGTGGGCACAAACCCTGCTGCTTTGGTTAATAGTCTGGGGTTTTTTCCTTCTTTCCAAATGTACCTGTAGTTGGGAGCACACTCTGTGTCTTCCACCCTTCCCAAAATCCCTCAGCTCCAAAAGTGAAAGTGTGAAGGCCTGGGGAGTGGCACCATCCAGCAGAGAGCTGTTTGCAAGCTCCTTACTTCCCGAGCAGGACACACGTGGGATGGCTCCAGACACTGAGGTTGGTACCACTGGCAGCGCCAGTGCACACACGTCCCTCAGCAGCACTGCCCAGCCAGCCCCAGTCCCACACTGGGGCACAGCTGGGGACCACCCTGGCCAGGAGGAACCACTCCCATACTGCTTTAGCTTTTTATTTTTCCCTTTCCCCAGGAATGCCAGGAATAAAGCTGGCTGGGCTTCCCCTGCATCTTCTCCTCAAACCTTTACGGGCAATTTAACAGGGACTGGCCCTTGGGCAGGCTGTGGGCTGTAGCAGGGACAGGTTTGCTGCTCCTTGGAGCGGTTTGCTTGGGAGTTGGTGTGTAAGGCCAAGAGGCCACAAGCCACGTTTGCCATTGAGGCAGTCGTGGCTCCCCAGGACCTTGGAATGGATGGGTCAGTGGGTGTGGTTCTGTGCTGGGAAGGATGGAGCTCCCTGCCCGTGCACCTGGCACCACAGATGGAACAGCAGCGGGAGGTAGGAGGGGGTGCTGCCTGCTGGGCACTGCCTGCCCACCAACAGGTGGGTGCCCTGGCCACTGGCTCTGTTTGGGGGAACTGAACCACAGGGGCAGCAGAAGCTGTGGGTGGCAAGGGGCTGCTCAGCAGCTTTCCCTGGGCTGCCAGTGATGGATCGAGGACAGGGGTTTGTGTTGGGGAGGAGACCCCCAGTGCCCACCATGAGGTACCACCAGCTTCACCCCCCCCCTTCCCTCCCAGCCACAGTGAGGGACACTCCAATGTCCCTGACACAAAGCCCTGTCCTTGGTCCATCACTGGCAGCTCAGGGGAAGCTGCAGCTACTCCTGCCTGCTCCAGTGGGCAATGCCAGCCGGCTCCGGAGGTGTCTCTACCTTGGGCATCCAGGTACCTGCTGGAGATCCTGGCTGTAGTGGCACAGATGAGGAGGCAGTAGTGAAGCAGCCCAGCCATCTGGGAAAACATAATGGATCAAGCATATGGACAATTAAAAATGCAATGACGGCATTTACCGGGAGCTGTTTTCCAAGCTTATTTTAAGCCCTGTTTCCTGATCATCACAGCCCCGGGGACAGCGGGGTCCCTGCTCCTGGGGATTTTGGTCTGTGGAGGCTGAGTGCTCCCTCATGGATGGGAGAGTTCACAGCTGGATTTTGAGCTTATGGTCATGTCTCTGTGGCAGGGTAGGGGGGTGCAGATTTGATCCTGCCTCCTCTCTCTGGCTGGCTCTGCTTGTTGCAGCCCTCTTCCTCCTCTTCCCTCTATGTGGGACAGGGGTGCAGTGTTTGAAATGTGAACATTTTGGCTTAGGCAAAATATTGACCACAGCAGAAATGGTTTTGGCTTTCTTCTTTCTTTCTTGCCATTGGGGCTGGCTGTGCTAGAGGAATAGTGTTTGTCCGTGATAGGAGCACCCTTTATAGGGAGATAACTGCTTGCTAGATAATAATATATAATTAGCAAGGATCATTCCATAATCTAGTTTAATTGACAGAGACCGTGGATGTTGTTCAGGGGACTGCCAGCACAAGAATTAGAGCATCATTAATTGCAGTGTAACCCTGGCATGGGCTTCCCTTTTTCTGCATCCTGTGACACGTCAGAGTTCCCTCGTGCCTCAGTTTCCCTTCCTGTGAGGGGCCAGTTCATCCACCTGAGTGGTGCTGTGCCCTGTATGGAGGAGCAAGGCTTTGCTGGCTGTGGCCAGCTGGGCTGGGGAATTCTCTCATGTGTTTCTCTCCCTCTACTTCTTCTTTTCTGCTTCCCTCTGTCCCTCCACTGCTCCAGCCCCCAGTTTCTGCTCCATAACATACCCTGGGAGGGAAGTTCCTGGAGCCTCCTTTGGGCTCCAAGGGATATCTGTGGCTGCTCCTTGCCTTAACATCTCTTAATTCAGGGCCAGTTTAGCCAACCCTTCATATTACAGGGCTGCCAGGGAAGCAAATGAGATCTAAAAGTTTGGGTTCTTTGTGAAGAAACCTTTGAAGAGCCTTCTGAAAGATGAAAACTGGTGAGCTGCTGCGCACTTTCTTTTCCAAAGGACAGGAGGGGTCTTGTCTACTCCCATCTTCTTTCGCCCAAGTAATTTGCAGCAGGCAAAGCTCTCCTGAGCTGTGCCTGCTGATGGGGAATGGAGCAAGCAGTCACCTAGTGCCTTCCCAAATTTGCTCTTCAGAAGCCAGGGTCAGAAGTCAGCTCTGGCAGGAGTGAATTCCCTCTTCCCTCCCTCCTGGTGCTGCCCTGAGCCCACTCTGTAGTCCCCAAGCATGGGGAAGGGGATCAGGAGGTGGCACCTCCAGAAGGTGCTTCCCTCCTCTGTGCTGGGTGGTCTCTAGAGGTCTGTCAGCTTTATGTATGTACCCCTTTGCTGAAAGGAATCTGTGGGATAGGCTTAATCTGGAAGAAAAAAGGGAAAAGGAAGAACTTTTCTCTGGATTGGGTGCATCCCTCATTTAATATTTCCCCTGTAAAAAGGGAACCAGCTATTTCAAAGGCTCCACGCCAGAGAAACCAAGGACAAGGGAGCCACTGCTCGGCCCCTTGATCCTCCTTTTTAACCTAGAAGGGTTTCCCCAGCGTGAAGACTGGGCTGCATCACCCACGGGAGAGAAGGAAGAGCCAAGGAGCAGCAAACTGATTCAGCTGGTAACCCAAGGCATAAATAAACACAGTTGTGCAGGTGGGGCTGCTCCAACAAGGGAATCTGGTTTTTATAGACTAATTAAAAACTTGATTAGTGCCAGGTATCGAGTATCCTGTTGTCACATTCAGCATCACCTTTAGGGAAAATGAAGGCCTTTTTGGCCTATTGCTTTTCCATCTCTGTTTTTGTTTTCTTTCCCCAACTTCCTTTCTGTTTTTGTCCTTAAAGTTCTCTCTGGTTCCCTGAATTCCTCCTGTCCTGTGGGTCTTGAGTCCAAGTCTCTGGACTGTTTTTCAGTTCCTCCAGACAGTCAGTTTTATGCACAGCTGAGTCTGTGAATCCTCAGCCTAAATGTTACTGCCAGCTTTAATATCAAGATAAAAGAGCTGGACCCAGAGCTATACACTTGGGTTCTTTTGAAACCAGTTGGGCAAAAACATTAGCTATTAAACAGAGGAAATTTATAGGAGTTTTCTGCTTATGAGCAGCAACTCTGCATCCCTGAAGTTACTTCCTAAATGAAAAATATTTGGCACTGCCAGACTGTATCTGACCTGTGTGGGAAACTTCTCTGGCCTGGCTGTCACTAGAACAGAAGTTCCTAATTTTCAGGAATTTTGCTTCTCATGTTACCCAAATAGAGAAAACACAGCCCAGCACCAGGAACAGAAAGCTGACAATAAATACTGCAGGTCCTGGTGTTGCAGCTCTGATGCAGAATCTGTGCCATTGATCCTGAACCCCTCCTGACAGTCCAGGATACACAAATGCAATTACAGCTGTGCAGTTTGAAGCTATTTAAGTGGGAAATGGAGCTGATTACTTGTAAGAAATTGAGGGTTTTCACATCTCTTGCTACAGCCTGGTCAACAAGTGTTACGTCTTATTGACGTATTATCCATACCATCACCACCCAGGGATCTGCCACCTTCTGTCTCCAACACACCTACAAATGAAATGTCTGTGTTCAGAAAATCCAGCTGTTTGAGGACACCTTCAATGTGTACAGGCAAAATTGGTCTTGCACTGGCCCAAGCAAACGAAACAGGGTTTAGGTATTTTTAAGAGAACCTGCAATTATATAATTAAATTTATGGAGTTCAACACCTCAGGTAAGTTTAGGGTGTTTCTTCTAGGGTCTATAGAAAAAAAAAGTATTTAGCATGTCCAAGTAATGACAGTCAGTCATTTTTTAGGGTGAAGATATGAACACCATGCCTGTCACAGCCTTAGCAATAGCTTATGAAAAACAAGATAACTTGTGACACGAAAGAAATCAGAGCAAATATAGAGGTAAGATTTCCAGATTTCAACAGCTAGAAGGAATTTAACCAATAGTTTGTTGCTTAGATTTGTTCATGCAGTCACTCTGAACCGTGTTCCTTTTGGAAGAAAGGAAGCCTTTAAAAGGAATATTTAATTTTATTTAGAAAATTCATTACAAGTTTTTTTCACATTACAGTAAGAACAAGCACCATGTTTAAATCATGAGTGAGGTTTGGAAGGCTGAGTGAGCTGCTCATTGAACAGCAGAGGCATTAGATAGCACCTACACCCTGGGACTTTAGGAAATGCCCCGTATCACAGGGTGACTGAGATGATGGAATAACAGAGAGCAAGTTACTGAAACCCATTTTGCATCCAGCTCTGGAATGCAGCAAAGGGAAATCACCTGACTTGGCAAAACGGCTCTTGCCACAGGCAGGGCCCAGCTGCAGCAGACGTGGCTGATTTAGGGCTAACTAGAGTTTGCAATTATCCACTAGGAATCTCCTCCCATGGACAAATTACCCTGAATTCCCAGTATTTCCAAGCAGCACAGCACAGAGCTGCTCCTTTTAAAGGGTTATTCAGCTGATTTCAGCTGAAGATCAACATCAGGGATGGAGCTCAACTGAGCTACGGCAGAAGTAAGAAACAGGTGAGTCAGCAAGGATGGAAAATATACAGCAGAGTAGAAGAAACTTTCCTAGCAACAAGCCCACGTGGATTTCTACCTAGTCATATTTACAGCACCCATTCCACCCTTAGTTCTTCCCTCCAGCAGCCCTGCTCATGGAGCGGTGCCAGGGAGCCGCGCTGTCAGCACTCCCCTCACCACAGAGAGGGCTCCCGGTTCCGCGGAGATGCAGGCACAGGAAGTTCTCACTCGGGATCGAGCACAACGCCTCACTTCTTATGGCTCTGTACGAAGGCAGGGACAGTGAGCGTGCCAGCCTTGAGCCCTGCTCGGGTGTCAGGTTGGTGCTTTAATGAGAAGACAAGGGCTCGCACGGCCCTGCGATACGGAGCGCTAATGAGGCGCGAACAGAGATGAAAAGCTTCGCGCTCAATATTTTCAGCCAGTGGGTGATCAATCTGAAAACAGCAAAGTATAAAATTAGATCTTTACGTTTAATAAGGAGGCCAGCTGATTGAAATTGGAGTTTGGTGCTTTTCGGTGTTTCTTCATTAATCAGCTTGGATTCAAGGAAATCTACTTCCCATCACAAGTGTAACAGGAAGAGCAATTTAATTCCACCCTAGCAATTAAGGGACAAGGCAGCGTGGTCAGTGGCAGGGAACTCATCCCCATCTCCAGCTGGGTGGCAGTACTTTGCCATCACAACAGGAAACTAATCTGTGACAAGCTTTGGGTATCAAGCTCAACTGCAATTATAAGCTATGCTGTACTGCTTCTATAAAGCTCACTTCTGATCTTGCTGATATAAGGTACCTTGGATACTATTTTAAACTTGATTCCAACAGCAACTCTAAGACATGCCAAACACTTGGCAACTCTGCCTGGTGTTATAAAGGGAAATGTGGGCTCTCTGTGTGTAGAAGGAGGTGTAATTAAGAACGCAGAAAGGGATTTGCTAAATGTTAATTATGTAGTTATTGCTTCAACATGTGCCAAAACCTGTAATTCAGCACAGTTTAGGAAAAAATCCCCCACCCTTCAAGAAATGGTTTTAATTTCATTTCTGCCTTTTGTGATGGGGAATCTCCCAAGCTTTGCATGAAGGAGATTCCAGTGAGCCATGTAGTATTCCTATGAGTCCTTCACCCACGCTGGTTTTGCTACCCATCACTAAAAAGCACCTCGGATTCACTCAGCCCCATCTTCCCTTCTTCTTTTTGTCAGCCTCCAGGTGTTTCTGCTCCCCAGCTGCTGCACCTCTGTGGCTCCCCTGCCTTTACAAGCAGTTCAACTACTGCTGTGACCTCTGCTTGCACATGTGGTGGTTGCAGATGTTTTTTTCAGGCGAGTCCTGTTCAGAGGCAATTCTGCTTTACCCAGTTCTTGTTTTATTTAGACTTTACTACCAGTCTAATCACCATGCATAGCTGTGCTTTCTAAGAACTAAGCTTGGCCCAGCAAAGGTGAGTTCCCATCTTTCTGAGGCATTCCTACAGCAAACCATCCTTCTGTGCTGTTCCAGTCTAGATGGACTGGAAGTTAGAGAGGTTGTTCTCACAGCTAGCAAAACATAGCTTTGAAACTTTTAAGTGCTTATCACTTGACTTGTCATTTAAAGGATAATTAATGAATACATTTAAAAGGATCATTATTACAGTATTTCATAGACTAAGCAAACTAGTCATTAAGCTTCAGAGCAAAGCCCTGTTCATTTAGTTAAACATACCTGGGGGATCTGGTATTTATCACCACTTTATATACTGTCAACCTTGCCTCTCTGTTTTTGCTATAGATTTAAATTTCCAAATGTTTAATTAGGAAACACCCAGAAGGTCCCGCTGTTTCTTCCATACCTGTTTAGTAGGAAAAACTTCATGTTCTATTAACTTCCTCCTTCTCTTGTACAGCCCAGCTACAGTAGCTACACAACTGATCTGCTGACAGGTTATGGAAATGACAGCAAATACATCTTGCTTACAATTACCAGGTTTACTTGGTTAACAACCAAAAAAGATTATCTACCTTGCAAACACAGCTACTTATAAATGGGGATGTGCTGTGAATCACTAAAATTAGGAACAGATCACCTGGTCTCGTCCCCACTCTACAGGCAGGACCAGCTTGGCAGTAGCTATGGCAGGGAACGGTCTAACTTGTTCCTACAAGAAGTAATTCTTTGAGCCACAGACAAATGGCCCTGAGCTGTACCTCTAATTCCAGGGCTTCACAGAGCAGCTTCCGAGCGTTCTTCCTGAAAGCCTCGGTCTTGGGATCGCTCCTGACCTCAATGGAGGGCCTGTTGGAGTGGTCCCTGATGAAGGTTCTCCACTCCCTGTAAATGTCCCTGGCGAGGCCGGACACGTCAGGGTCGGGGTGTTTGCGCATCTTGTTCACTGTGTGACCTGGAAAACAGGAACAGCTCCTTTGGGACTGGCACGTGGCAAAAGTACAATCAACACCAGCCAAATCGAATCGGTGCTAAAGCAGCCACACACACGCTTTTAACTCAGGCGGTCTCAGCAAAACCACCAGAGCACTGACACAAATATAAAATGAGCATTTCAGCAAGGAATTGTGAAAATTACCTTCCCAAGCCACCAAGGTGTGGCGTGACACCTACGTAACACAAGGCTATGTTAATTTTTTACACAGATGCTGGATCTGGTGAAAGCTTCTGAGCTTGGCCTACAAAAAATGCTGCTTTCCACCTGGAAACCCCTTTAAGGAAGCAGATGTTGCTGGTGATGGCTGTAACATTTTAACATGAGAACACCATGGCGACTCCAAGCAGAATATTCCCTATCAAGAGGGCCTGGCAGTGCAGAAGAGGCTTTCTCTTTTGAGAAGACAAAAGGGACCCTCCTGCTTCCAGAGGGGTGTTTTTCCCTGACCAGGAGCGCTGTTGGCCAGGAGATGTCACTGTTAGGCTTCAGTGGCTCTTGCAGCCCGGCTGTATTCAAGCAGGCACTGGGAAAAATCTCGGGAAAAGCCTGACTAAGCTGAGCGTGGTAAATGAAACGACAGTTCAGAAGGATGGGGAAAGGGGCGGATCGCATCTCCTTTCCCAGGGCTCTGTGAATAGAGATCCGGCTGCTCTCGCGGCAAACAAAGGCCAGGATGCTCTCTGTGTTCAGGAAAGGCAGGGACCGTGTGGTCACACATTACCCCTCTCCCAAATCCTATGGAAAAGAGGCGGGCATCGGGCTATATTATTTGCATGGAGCTACCCATCTGCTGGGGATTCCTCAGGGTGAGGAGGCAGGAAGCAGTTCCTGGCCAATCTGAGGAGATTTTCTCACAGGTCCAGAGGATTCAGCCAAATCAGATAAATGAGCCACGTCTTGGATAGCAAGAAAGCACTCTGAGAGACAGCAGGAGAAGCAATAAAAAGCACAGGTACCAAGAAGAGATCTTCAAAAATCTGACCACAAAAGGGGTGATGCAGTGTTTTCTGGAAGGAATTAGAGGACAGCTGACTTACAGTATGAGCTCTGAAAATTGCAGGCTGGATATCAACAGTATTTCATTGGCAGAGACACTGATTTCTTAAAAAGCTTCCAAACTAGCTCTTGTGTGCTGACAAGCCAAGCAGACACAAGACAGCCTAATATTCACAGTCTAGCTAGACAAGACGTACCTATTTTAGTGGAAAGCAACACTTCCTTGGAAGGTATTTTCTTCTTCAGCTCCTCCAAAGCTTCCATCAGGTTCTCTTTTGGTTGCCCAGGAAGCTCAAGTATAGACTTCCATCGTTTTATGTCTTCCACAACCACAACTCTCTGGGAAAGAGAAAAGCCATTAGGAAAGTGGAATATTCTTATGATAAATAAAGACACGGGCTTCATCTCAGCTAATGGGGCTGTTATCAACACATGAATTATTGATCATGGCATGAACCAGAGCACAGACTATATGATGGGTACTTGCTTGGAACTAGAAAACTCCTGCAAATCAAGACTGAAGCAAATCATGACTCTGGGCACATAACAGCAAATGTCTGCTAGAAGTATTTTCAATTTAAGGAATTCATTGTATAAATGTGTCTAAATAGGAAAAGGGACTAAGGTGGACATGGCTGATTATCCTTAGAATCCTGCTCAGATTGGCTTTAAATTGAAAACAATGCCAGCAAGGTGAGAAACAAAGCATTAGGGAACACAAATGCAGACCTAAGTACGCTGGGCAGTCACAATGTGACCTTCTTTTTTGCCACAGACCCTGACAGAACAGACTGCAAACAGTGCAAGTCTTGTATTTTGGATGTAAAGCATCTTATTCAGCAGCGGTCAGGCAGCTGCGGTGCTTTATGCACCATTATTTTGATTTCTGCCATACACCGATAAACTTTTCGGTGCAGCCAATGTTCTGCTGTTGTGTTTCTACAAGCAAGTGGCCAAGGGGGCTCAGTTCTTATGCAGGTCCCACGCAGAAGGGCCATGAAATGAACTGAAGGGTTTTCCTTGCTGGGGGAGAGAAGTGAGCCAGCTGGAAATACTGAGGCTGGCGGTGTCACCGGGCTGTCCCCGATCGTGTGCCCAGCCTGACCCTGCACCACGCCGAGTTATAACGCATGGAACCCCTTCCAACGCAGCAGAGCCCTCTGCATCTGCATAACCACTTCTCTGTCCGGATCCCACCTCAGCGCTGCAAAAATTTCGGTGCAGAACTGGTGTTCACACACCGCTGCCCCCGCCGCCGCCCCGCGCTGCCTCGCCCGTGCCGCACCCGGTGCCGCGGGCTGACGACTCCCCTCGGCCTCGGGAGGCCGGGGCGGGCCGTGCCCCCGTTCCCTCCCGCCGGTGACCTGCCTTGAGGGACTCGAGGGTGACCTGCCGGCAGGAAGGGGGCCCGGGCGCGGCCCGGCGGGGGCTCTGCGGGCCACGGGGGCTGCGCACTACGAATCGGTCCATGCTGGCCCCGCCGCCCTCCTTCACGGAAGCTGTCGCCGGTGCCCCGCCATTTCCGCCCGGTAGTTTCCACCAGGGGCGAGGCCCTATGGGATGGCCGGGGGTGCCTGGCGTCGCGGACTACATTTCCCAGCAGGCCTCGCGCGGGGGCCCGGTGCCTCTGCCCGGCCTTTCCGCCCGGTAGTTCCTGCCGGGGGCGAGGCTCTATGGACGGGGCGGGAGTGCCCTGCAGCACGGACTACATCTCCCAGCAGGCCCCGCTAGGGGCACAACTCGCGAGAGGCTGGCTGTGGCCGGTGCTGGGGCGGAGGGATGAAGATGGCGGAGCGGCGGGGCGGCCTGGCTGTCCTCCTCCTCCTGCTGCTGCCGCTGTTCCTGGTGATCCAAGCGGGAGCAGCCGCGGAGCCGCTCCCCGCCGCCTCCTCCGAGGCCTTCGACTCCGTGCTGGGCAACACGGCGTCGTGTCACCGCGCCTGCGAGCTGACCTACCCCCTGCACACCTACCCGAAGGTACGGGCGGGCCCTTACTGGCACCTGCGCCGCTTCCTCCGCCTCCCCTGGAGCCGGCAAGGCCCTTCCTCTGCCCCTCTCTCCCTGCAGCTCCCTCTCTTTTCTAAAGGCAGATACTTCGTTATGGAAATAGACGATTAGGCTGCTGCTTGCCAATGAAGCGCTGTTTTCAAAGTACAGCTTTGTCAGTGTTGGGGCTTTTGTGGGTTTTGGGCGTTTTCCTGCTTTTCTTCCTCCTGTTACTAAAAAGGCAGCTGTAATTTGGCTTGGGCTGCTTCATATTTTGGGCACTAAAACAGCGCTGTGTTTGCGGCTGGGCACAGATCCTGAGTCAGGGCGCCTGTGGGGCACTCGGATGTTGAAGGATGAAGCATAAACAGTGACAAATAAGTAGCTTGTCAGAGCTTTCATGGGAGTTTTTTATCTCATGATAAAATACTGATAGAGTGTCTGATAGGAATTTAATTTCTTGCCCCAGAGTTTGCTGTTGTTCAGACTTTGCACAGCTTTGAGCTACAGGCTTGAATTTGAAAAATCCAGGACCAAAAATCTCATCTTTCCTGGTTCTCTTGTTAGCAATAAACTTCATTATCAGCTGCAGCTGTGTAGCAGGTGGAACTCTTACCCATAGTTGGGATTTCACTGGAAGGCAGCAGGCAAGTGGGGCAGTGCCAGGATCAGGTAACAGGACTTTGTCTGCTTCCCTGTGGAATTCAGCTGGATTTTGTAGCTCATACTGATATCCCTACAGAAAGAAGTATTAGGAAGTTGTGTGGAATACGAGTAAATTGCATGTGTTCTTATAGCATGTTTTGGTGCATTGCTCTTGTTTCTCTTGCAGGAGCCTTCAATTCAAGGAGAGCTGATATTTCTGTGATTTTTATTGTACTTCTGAATTTTCTTACTTTACTTTTTGAATATGAATTTTGTTGTGTGTTGTTGGAGCTGTTGACTATTACAGTCACCTTTTCCTTTACATTTAGTGTTTGTTTGTCACAAAACTACTGGTGGAATTGAAGGAAATTGTTGTAGTTGTGATAGGAAAATAAGACAAACTTCATGGAGACTGCTATGGAAATCTATCTGCTAAAGCTGGTTTCTCTGGATATCAAATTACAAAACATGTTTTCTGCTACAGCATCACCCACCTTGTCAGTGTTAGAGTTGAGTTTTAATTTATATTCACAGTGTTCTACTCTTGTGCCTTTAAAATATGTGGACTTATGGTCTCAGTTACAATGGCCAGTTCATTTACAACATGTTGTACGTGAGGTGTGGTTTGTTTGGTTGCTGTTAAATTAATTGAGAGCCTGTTTTGCACCTGTGCCGTTGTTTGAGTGGCTGCTGGTTTTGAAGGTCTGGTTCGGGGGTCAGTGACAGGGTGTGGTCAGAGGTGTGACAAAGGCTTCAGTTCTGTGATGTGGAGAGCACTGACTGTGCACATCCCTCCCCTTGGTGTTGTGGACAGGAGAAATAGTAGGTGTAGGATTTCTATTTTTGTTTAATAGATGCAATGGGGAAGCACTTTCCCCCTTAAGTTCAATATGAAAAATGAATATGTGTTTGTGGAACTGGTAAGCAGATAACCAGGGTACTGTGTAGCACATCAGAGGATAATCTTTTATTTTTATTGTTCTGTTGTAGTTCTGATTAGAAACATTGTAACACACTGTCAAAATTAGTGTTTTTCTCTCCTTTCCTGCTGGGTTCTACTATTTCAGTTCTGAGATGGGAAATTTTCTACTCTTTGTAGTGTTAAACGTCAGTAAATCTTTGACAACACTGTCTCTTTAATTTCAAACACAACACTTTCTAAAAAATTCACTTTGCATGTGAACTGTAGGTCTGGAATTACAAAATAGAATTTGCTGTTCCAGGTTTTCCCACCACAGAAGGAAAAGCTTGTTTGAAATAAATCCATAGGTCGTTAGTGCTACTTGCCTTGGGTTTATTTTGGGTCATCCTGTGTCACGTTGAGCTGGGTTGTAGGTCCGGTGGAGGGAAGGAGGACAAAAAAACCAACCAAGCAACAAAAAAAATCTGTATTTTCTGACAATTTATTCTGGAGTGGCGGGATGCAAGCCTTTTCTTGTGCCTCCCCAGGAAGAGGAGCTGTACGCCTGCCAGCGGGGCTGCCGACTCTTCTCCATTTGTCAGTTCGTGGACGATGGCGCCGATTTGAATCGGACCAAACAGGAATGTGACTCTGGTGAGACCTCAGAACTCCTTCAGCATCCCATCATCTGAAGACATAACAGAGGGGAGAGCGGGAATGTCTGAAAGGGTGGTGTGAAATTGGTGGCATTACTTCAGTTGCTTTGGGTTTGTTTAAGAGCTTCTTAAAGTCTATGGTACAGGATATAAAAAACAAAATCTTAGGGGAAGGTTGTATGTTCTCTGTGAGTTTTTCCTTATCTGATCCATGATATTGCTGTTTTCCTGAATTTCCTAAGTTTTATCAGACTCTATAAATAAATTAGAAATACTTAATTTTTACTATAAATAGTTTGTCATAGAAAATATAAAATGCTTGGGGGAAAAGCCAGGCAAATGAACATCTTTCTTTTAATAATTTCCTGTGACAATCAGTCCCATTTGCCATTCCTGACAAGCTTGTGCACAGAAGTGAATTGTTCAGTGTAGTAAGAACACAGATCTTAATGTGCCTTGTAACTTGTGGCCTAAGCTACATCCTGAGCTTTCCCTACAGCTAAACCCTTGGGAATGAGGTACTTGTTTTGTTTGGAATAGGCCATTAAATACTGGTGACTAATTTTCTCAGGTTATCTGTGTTAGAGCAAAAATTTCACAGTGAAGATGAAATATAGAATCATTTAAGATGGAAAAGACCTTTAAGATCATTGAGTCCCACCATTCTCCCAACACTGCCAAGCCCACCACTGAACCATGTCCCAAGTGCCACACCTTTAAATCCCTCCAGGAATGGTGTGTGCTATAGGCCAGTTAATAGCGGCTTTGGGATTGTGTAGAACTTCCTTCCAATAATACTGAGGGTGCTGATTCACAGTTTTATTTGGAAAGGAAAGGAAGGAACTCTCCACCTTTACTGCCAATACAATTAAGCACCGGGCCAGCACTTGAGGGAGGCTTTTATCCTCTCAGTAGCTCATGAAAGCAAGAGAGCTCATAGCCAGCTCAGGGAGCTGATGGCAGGTAGGGAAGTAGAAAGCCTGACCTGCAAAGATGCTAATGTGGTGTAAAACTGCACTAAATACTGCAGAAATGGGCTAATGCTCTAGTCTGTCACACACTGTGTGTGGCTGTGTTACAGCATGTCAGTGTAGTTGTCAAACCTCACATGAAAGAGTGCCATAAAAATGGGTAATATAGCAATAGAGCACATGTAGAGTAATGGAACAGTTGCTTATTTCTGGTTTAACTCTCCTTACTGGGGCTGTTGTCATTGCTGGCTTATGTTCTGTAATCTGCTGGTGGGTGCCCTGAGTGAGTGTTGTGTGCTTGGCAGATCCATCTTGGCTGATCTGCTCAGTTCTGTCTCCTGATGCTTCCTACAAACACTGACTTGCAGCGTGGAATTGCTGCTCAGGTGCCATGGGCTGAGCACTCAAAGGTTTAGCTGCTGCTGCTGCCGTGCTTCCTGCCAGCTTCTTAGTCTTTATGGTGATCCATTTGTTCCTCTGAAAAACTGGGAGAGCTGCTGTCCTCTGTGCTGCTACTTTGTTTGAATCTTTACTACTGCAACATTGTCCCCCTAAACTTCAGAGCTGTGCAGGAGAACTGTGCCCGTGTATGGTCTGCGTGATTTGCCCACGGGCAGAAAACACTAATTCACTCTCTCCAAATAATTTAAATATCTTGGTCTTTAAGATCTCTAGGGAACAATTAATAGAAGCTCTCTGTAAAACAAAGAGCTGGATTCATATTTCATAAGAAATTATTCCATAATACCTTCAGAGCAGTTTCTGGATTAGCAGGAAATGCTCCTTTGGTTTTGTTGTCATACCATGACTTCTGCTGTTTCCTCAAAGGGATTTAATGGACTGATGGTCCCTGTGTTCTTTTTAGGATTCCATCTCTGTTCTCAGATGTTTTATGTGATATGTAGAGGAAAGCTATAGTGGTAGTAGGAGGATCAATGAGAACTTGCATCCCTGAGCTCAGCCAGGGTAATGCTGGTGATCAGTTGCTCTGATTGCAGCCAGATTTCAGCTCCCTCCTCTGTTGAAGCTCTGATTCTGTCATTAGACCTCAGAGCAAATGCTACCCTGGGATTGCCATATCTTTCCCTGCTAATGGATTGTCAAATGCTGCTTTGTTTCTGATCCAGCTTACACTGAGAATGTTTTCTTAACTAAAATGCAGAATTTATCATCTCATTTGGGCAACTTCTCCCTTGCAGCCTGTACTGAAGCATACTCCCAATCTGATGAACAATATGCTTGCCATCTTGGATGCCAGAACCAGTTGCCATTTGCTGAGTTAAGGCAAGAGCAAGTAAGTAGGTGACATGTTTTTCAAATACCACCTACTTGTTTCTGTTCAGTGTGTGTCTTCTTTAAATTTCTTCAAATGGAAAATAAATCTTCCTGAGGACTGTAACCTAGACATGGGGCGAGGGGTGAGCAAGAACATAACTTCTGTCCTTTTCATATAACAACAAATGGAAAAAATGTTAATGTTGTGCTTGCAGTTAATGTCCCTGATGCCAAGAATTCATCTCCTCTTTCCTCTGACACTGGTGAGGTCTTTCTGGAGTGACATGATGGATTCAGCTCAGAGCTTCATAACATCCTCATGGACTTTCTACCTTCAAGCAGATGATGGCAAAATTGTCATTTTCCAGGTGCTTGCTTTTTTCATTGAGATTAAAGGTGTCCTGGCTGCTGACTTTAACTCTGCTCCTTCCAGTCACAGAAAAACTGTAGAGCACTATCAAAAGTATTTAGTCTTTGCTGGTATTTCACTGCCTTTAGAGCCATTTTAAAATTCAAACTTAAAAGTACAGAGCATGTCTTAAGGTTAATTTCTGTATTAGTTCTGAAAATGTAAATTATCAAAATTGGTGAAAGCTTTCTAACAGGATCTCCTAACTCCTTATTTTGTTTTAGTCAAAGCCAGAAGTGCAGTATGTTCCACAGCTTGATCAGGAAACTGGAGATACAAGAGGATCCTTGTCTCTGAGTAGAACAGCCTGTAAGTTGTTCTTTGTGTTTTGGAACAGTAAATGCAAATATTCCCTGTCATGCAAATTTAAAAAATGAAGTTACAGGCAGCATATGAAAGCAAATTTTTAGAAAGCTGAAATATGATTATTTACTGTGTAGAGTGCACTGTGTACTCTTGGCAAAGTCTTTGGTAGAAACCAAGCTCTGATGGAAATGGAAACCTGCAAGCTGGGGCTGTTTTAAAAGCTTTCTTTTATGCTGTCTGTATAGACAAAGTGTGTGGGGTTTGGGTTTCCCTCTCCCTTGCTCTCCTGACCTCTGTTTGTGCTGTTGTACCTCAGCAGAGGGACGTCCAGGGGGCTCACAGACGTTCCGGGGACTCTTCGAAGAGCGAGCAAATGACAGCTTTTTCAAGTGTCTTTCCATGTACGTATGTGGTGGGACATCTGTGCCCACTGAGGAGGATAATGGGATAATGGCCTTTCCTCTGTGTCTGCAGTACTGTTGGGAGGTCTCAAGGTGCTGCCAGTCTGTAGGCTCAGGATGCTCAGCATCACAGTTGTGTGTCTGACTGTTGGTGTTACTTGCTGTGCTAGCCCTGTGTTTTTTGCAGGTTATTCTGCCAACTTTGATTTTTCCTTTCCATTTCAAGTTAACAACTTTCCTACACTGTTTTTCCTACACCTATTGATACTTTCCTACACTGTTTTTCGAGTGTGTTCTGGGAACTGTTCAGTCAATACTGTATTTTGCCTGTTCATTAGCTTTGGATGTGTTTCAGGGCAGAGCACTTGTTTTGGGATTGTCTGTTATGTAGCACACTGGTATGTCTTCTTTTCAGGCTGAAAATACCCAGTATGTATTTATTAAAGCTTTTTTACTTAAAAGTTTACACATGAAGGATCAATGAGTTGCACCCCAAATGCATAACAAAAAAATTTATTTTTAAATCTGTAAACAGGAGGATGCTTAAAATCCAATAACAGAATCCAGCAAGTCTTTTGTGATACTGAACAGGCATTAGAGTACCCGGGAGTCTGCTGTGGGCTGTGTAGCTGGAAGAGCCAGAGACTAACAAATTGGCAGGAAAGGCAGTCAAAATTGAGCCAAACCTTTTAGAGGTCCATTGTCTTGTATTCAGTCTATGAAATCTATCAACATTCTTCTCATTTCAGAAATTCCAGTTGGATTTTAACCACTACGCTCGTCCTGTCAGTGTTGGTGCTGCTCTGGATTTGTTGTGCGACTGTAGCTACAGCTGTGGAGCAGTACGTTCCATCTGAGGTACTGCATTTCAGAACTTACAGGGTTTGGAATTTACTCACTGTATTGCTGTTATATTTCAGCTGTCTAGAGACTAAGAAACATTTGGGGGAGGTTCAACTAGAAAGAGGTTTTTTTATTTTGCGACTCTGGATGGCGAACCAATTTTTTTGATTGAAATTATTATTTTATAGCTGAGCAATTCTTGCTCATTCCTGTGGCTCATAGGAGCTCTGAGCCTTACTCAGACATGATGGCTTTTAGTTTGTAGTGCTCTACTCTGAACAACCTTCAGATTACTCTTAACAAATGGAGGCTGATTCTTATTTCTCTGGGAATGAAGCTGTTCCGAGGGTTGGATGGTGGAGGTGGGACCCAGTATGGGTTTAATCCAGGAGGATCAATAGTGAGAACAGAGTGACAGCACAGTGTTGGTGTGTGCAGAGAGTCTGATCAGAGGGGAGCAGGCACTCTCCCAGTGCCCAGGAGAGTCCTGGCTCACAGTGTTTGCACTCCAAAGGAGCTGTTACACAAACACTGTTCCTGCCATTGTTCTGGCAGATTTAATACAATTCTTTTGGATGCAAGTCCAGTTGTAGCCATGAATTTCAGATATTACAGAAAGCGTGGTTTGGCTTGTGTGGCAGGGCTGCAGCCATCAGAACCTGGAATGCAGTTGCGTAATGGCATTCATTTTATTCACAGTATGGAGAATCTTTGTCTTAAAGTAACTTGTTTAAATATTTCAGAAGCTGAGCATCTACGGTGACTTGGAATACATGAATGAGCAAAAACTGAACAGATACCCACCCTCTGCACTTGTTGTGGTTAGGTGCAAGACTGAGGAACACGAAGAAGCAGGACCTCTTCCTACAAAAGTCAATCTGGATCAATCTGCAATTTAAATCCATTGGATCCGATAGACTAATCCTACCAGAGCTAGCAACTCCTGATTGATTGTGGTGGTTCTTCAGATGAGAAGCTTAGCAGCCAGTCTTTAAATGCAAATAAAGTTGCAGAATCAACAAATGTCATGGGATTTTGTTTTCAGCTAGTAGAGAAGATTCAGACATTCAGACATGAATTTGTTTGTTTCCAGGCATAATCACTTTTCACTGGTGTTTGCTATGTGTCTTTTTGCTTACCAAAGTTGTAAGCATGCTTTCCATACTTCTGCCAGGACACTTTCAAACTTACTTGTGTGTTCTAGGATGTAATGTGTACATTCAGAGTTAGCTTTGTAAAGGTATAAGACATTTTAAGTAGGCAGGAGATGCCTTTTTAGTGTTGCACTTTCTGTTGTAGTTAAGAGAAAATATTATAAAATTATCTGTTGAATTTTTTTGTACTTGTTAATGTCCATGCACAAACAACCCTGTCTCCAAAAACAGAAATATATTTTTTCTACAGTGTGGCAATATTCAAGGTGGAAAGCATTTGTGAGGTACTGTAGGCTAGAACTCAGCTTGTGGAAGATGGAAACTTCATTAAAACTTATGGACATATCCCTTCACATGCAGAACATAACATGGTCAGTTATTTTGTCAAACTTTAGCCTTTAAGTCTTAAATGCTTGTAAAGTTAGCACTTGTGTTTTCTGAAAAATTCTTTCTCTTCTTAATTAACTATCCTGGTCTTGTAACTTCATTTACAGAAACAAGTTGATTCCTGAGAAATGAGAGCAGACAAATAAAATTGACTGTATAGAAAATGTTGACTATATAGCTTTTTGCTATGGTTGATTATTGACCACGGCAGGCTCTGTGTGAAAGCCTGTCTGTAGCCTTCCTCTCATGGGCAGTGTGACCTGATTTTGCTGTGTGATTCACTAACACAGCAACAACAACTAATAATGTCCCTCATGCTTCTAACCTATTTTTTTTGCAGTTCTTATATGCTTGTTCCCACGGTGCTGGCAAGTTGGGGGTGTCAGTGATTTATTTTAGGATGTCTAAGTGGCCACTGGCTAGAACACGTGGTCTCCAACTTGGTGTAATTTTTTGTTGATTATACAGAACTCCCTCAGAAGTTAAAAAAACCGAAACAAAACCAGATAGCTTCAGGTTTTGCACTCTGGTGAGAACTGTGGAGATTCTGGGTGATAGGGTGATGTGTTCCTTTACTTAAACCTGGCTCAGTGGTCATTCCTAACTTGTCTGTAAGCAGATGGTGTGCCTGCAGCTGATGGAGCCTTGCAGGGGCCATCAGGCAGGAATGTGCAGACCCCAGCCCAGCAGCACTCCAGCAGTGGGGCTGTCAGACCAGTAAGGGGTGTCTGCTTTGAGCAGGTTTCTATCAGCAGGCAGGAATTGCATCTGAACTCTTGAATTAGGGGTACCTCTTCATGCTGAACTCTTCAGTGGGACAGCCCAGGAATTTGGGTGCCAGCAGCCATTCGCTCTGTGGAGGTGTCATTGCAGAGGCCCTGTGAGGGGGAACAGGGTGATGTTTTGGGGATGGGGTGCTGTGGGGGGGGGGTTTATCACGCGACACAGCAGGGACAGGAGAGCCTCTGTCAGTGACTGCCGCAGCGTTCAGCCACATTTCTGCTGGCGCAGTGCACGGCCCAGCACGGCCCCGCTCTGCTTGGGATGCCAGAGCTCAGATGTGATGTGTGCAACCGTGTTCAGCAATTTCTCTGCCAACACTGGCTTTACTTCAGGGCCTGTCTTCTTAGCACTGTGTTGTTCGGGATCGCCTTTCCAGAAGGGACTTCAGCAATCCCAGTTCTTCTAACTGAATAGCTCTGGAAACGTTTGCAAGTCTGTTAAAATGTTTCTCTTTACCATTACTTGTGGTTGCAGGAGGGAGCGTTCCAGCTCTGCGGACGTGGCTGTTTGCCTGTTCCAGCGTGGACAGTTCCCCCTCTGTTACACTGATGACTTGATTTCACAGAACTTTCTCTTCAAAACTCCATTGCTTACTCGAGTCCTGGGCTCGAGTTAAGCAAACAACTTGTGCTTTCATTGGGTGTTTTGTCTTTTGTTTGCTGTTTAATGACATTTCAGCCGAGTGATCTGTGCAGTGCAGCCAGCGATTCAGCAAAGCGCTGTTGGGTCACAGAGAGCTCTGTGCCTGTGGCACTCTGGCACTTGGCACTGCTGTATCCAGAGTGAGCCAGAGCCTGAGGAATTTGGTAAGTGGTGTAAACTCCTGTCAAAAGATCTTCCCTCAGTAAAATCAGATCCTGGCGAGTAATTGAACTGTTTCTTAAGATTTCTAATCTGAATTGACTCTTTAAACTATCTTGGCATTTGGTTTTGCAAAATGTCATTTCCTATTCATTTTTTGGTTAAATGTTTGACTTACTGACATCTCCATTTTCAGAGGCTGCAATTTGGGTTTGATCTCTGCTCAAAACCACTGTTTAAATGAAGGACCTTAAATTATTGAAATTGCAGGAGAAAAGTATTTTATATTCTCTTTAGGCATATGTTCACCTGAACCTATATGAGATTTAGGATGGATTCATCTCGACACAAAGGAGGTGACCCTCTTAAGTGTGTGCAATTCACTTCTGGCAGAAATAGCATGGTACATTTGGGGGAAACTGTGGGGGGGGGGTTTAGATGCTAGAATTAACAATAATCTGCCATACTGGATGCCTTGATCTTTGTTTCCTCATCAGCTTTTCTGATCTTTGGCAAATTTTTTTTTTTTAAACTTCGGAAGAGCTTGCTTACGTTTCTTACCTTGCTATCATGAACTCGTTTTTCTGAACTCTAAGCAGTCTTTGATGTGAGGTAACTGCTCCAAAATCCGACTGCCTGGTTGGCTACAGCTGAGCTTGATAATCCTGGAATAGGAAACAGGTGGTGGTAGATGTCAGGTTGTAGAATCACAGAACTGTTTAGGTTGGAAAAGACCTCCAAGATTGAGTCCAACTGTTCCCCCAGCAATGCCAAGGCCACCAGTAACCCGTGTCTCCAAGTGCCACATGCCTTTAGGGATGGTGACTCCACCACTGCCCTGGGCAGTCTGATCCAATGCCTGACAACTCTTTCAGTGAAGAAATTTTTTCTACTATCCAATCTAAACATCCCCTGGTGCAACTTGAGGCAGTTTCCTCTGGTCCTGTCACTTGTTAATTGTGAGAAGAGCCTGGCTCCTCCCTCTTTCAGAGAGTTGTAGAGAGTGAGAAGGTCCCCCAGACTCTCCTTTTCTCCAGGCTGAGCCCCTTCAGCTCCCTCAGCTGTTCCTCATCACACTTGTGCTCCAAACCCTTCCCCAGCTCCATTGTCCTTCTCTGGATATCTTTTATGGACATTTGCCTCCAAGGGTGGGTTTACTCCACATTTTAAATGCTCCACTGTACATTGTTTTCCAGGGTGTGCATAACTGCCCTGCTTGGCCTGGCTCTTAGCATACTCCCAATCACCTAATAAGCTTTCTGAAGGCTCAAAATAGTCCTGTATCAAGTCTGATTAGAAACTAAAACTTCCTCTGTAAAGAGCAAGAGATCCAGGATTTTAGATGCCCTTAGTCTGACATTTTCCCACATTGCAGCAACTGCCCAGACTTGCAGGCTGTTTGCTACTTGGTGTTAGATGTTTTCACTCAAAATCCCCCTTGGAACAGAAGAGCTTTCTAGCACCAACTTTAGCAGTGATGTATTCCTGTGAGAAGCTGATGTTTTGGGCAAATTGGACCGTGTTTAATTCTGGCTGGTCTGTGAGAACAGGGTTGGTCATGAAGAGTGTATTAACTCAGTGTAATTGAGGGTGGGTTGTATGTGTGGGGCTGGAGAGGGAAGTTGGAGCCATAGTTGTCCTTCCATGTCAGGCATTATTTGGTGCTTTGGATCAACTCAAGGCAATGTCTCAGGGCCAGCTGAGAGGCAATTTGGCTGCCAGCCTTTCCTCCACAGCCCTGGCAAGATAGTTTTGCTTGGGAAGGAGTCATGGTCTATGAGGAGACAACAATTTGGAAGCACTTGAGTCCTGTGGACCCACACAGGCTCCTCAAACACTTTGTGCTGGGGATTTTTCTCCCCATTACCCCCATGGAAAAGCTGCCTGCTTGTGATATTTTATCCTCGAAGCTGTAAAACTCCCCCTGCGTGAGCTGTGCCCAGACCTGCAGCGAGTTTAGAAGGCTCCAATGTGTTTGTAAGTTTGTGTTTGCTGCAGGCTGAGCTGCTAAGACTTCCTGCGGGCCTGGAAATTCAAGTACCCAAGTAAAAGAGGGCCCTGGAGGATTTGCTATCCCTGTGCTCGTTGCCCAAGCAGGGAAGCTGTTCCAGATGGCTGCATCCTGCACAGCTCTCCTGAGATCTCATAATCTGGCAGGAGCCTGGGCTGGTGCTGCTGCGGGGTCAGTGTGACAGCGCTGTCTTGGGAAGGAGGTGGGGAGAAAGGAGACTTGCATGAGGATGATCAGACCCTCTTCCCTCACCCTTTCATTGTGAGAGTCCTCCCTGACCGGCACCGGGGTAAATGCAGTCAGCGTCAGCCAGAGGTGAGTGCTCATCTTCCACACCGGCAGCTGGGCTCTTGGCTTCCTAAACCTCCCTTTCCTTTATGATTTGTCCAATGCCCTGCTGTGAAACCATGATGGAGACAGAAGGAATGAGGGAGCCAACCACAAACCACGCTTCCAACCGGGGCTGGAGCAGAGGCTCAGCACTGCCCTGCCCGTCCCCTCCAGTCTGCGTGGCCAGCAGTGCCCTCCTCGCTTTCCTGCCTCTGTTGGGTTTGTATCCTGGTAACATCTCTGTGCTGAGGTGCAGAGAACTCCCTGTGGCCCCTGTAGCTCTGGGAAGCATGAACAAAACTCACCCTCAGGTACAGTCCTTCAGAAAAATCTCACATGCAGCTGCTCCCTGAAGTGCATGTGTTCTTAATAGTGCTGTTTGCCTGTAGTGCTCTTTATCGCTGCTTTCTCTGAGATTTTGAGTCATTTCCACTTTATTTGATAGAAACGTGCTGATATAAAGCGCTGGACTTGGTTAGTGTTTGTTTTGCAAATGGGTAATTCAGGTTTAAAAGGTGATCTGATTGGTTGTTCTGGGAATTAAATCTGGGCTACATTTCCACAGAGGCAATTTTTGCTTGCATGTAACAATAAAACAGGAGTACATGACGTATTCCTGGGTAAGATGGTGTAAGAACTAGAAAGGTAAAGCTTGTGTGGCTGCAGGGTACTGCTGCTGTAAACAGCCTTTTATCCCTTTCCTTCTAGAGAAACGGTGATGCAGCTACTTTTGGTTCAACAAAGTCCTTCTCTGGAGAAAGAGGTAATGAATAAGTTGCAGTTTTATTATTAAAGTATAAATCAATTGAAACTATCTATGCAATGTAAAATATAGACAGTATTTATGGTCTATTTGGACTGATTTTCCCCTTGTCTACGTAGTGAAACGTTCAGACTGTAAAATTAATAAACTTCAGCTGTTCTGTGTTGGCCTGGAGCTGGCAGTCACATGTTATAGTGGCATGATAGGTGAACCTTGTCTGTCACAGGAAGGCTCATAATGAGCTTGCTGTGGGCTTTCCATATGTCTTAAGAGCCAAACTTCAGCAAATTTTGTCTGTACTTAGAAGGGGAAGGTGAAATCAAGCAGAATCAATAGCAAACCTGTAGATCAGGTTTCGACATTTCATCACTGCCATTATTTTATACTCACGTCTGTTTGTAACTGTTGTGCTTTCTGGTCAGAGGTGTTTTGTAGACACAGACACGCCGTAATTCACCACTTCTCTTCTGAGCTGAGATGCTCTGTGTGTGTTTCCCACTCGAGCATGACAGAGGGGGAGGTTGCTGGAACAGGATCCCTTTGCTATTGAGCAAAGGCTGTGCCTTCTCTTGAGTTTGAACGATACAGCAACTAAGTAAACACAAAGCACAGCTAAGACAAATTCTCACTTAAAAGTTCTTTAATTTCTTAAAAGTTTTTATAAAATTCTGATTAAAGATCTTTAAGTTCAGTCATACCAAAATCAATTTTACAGGCAGAGTTGTCTTAAATGACTGGTTGCATGTTTCTGAGATGATCACATTCATATGTTTTGTTGTTGGTCTGGGAATACAAAGGAATGCAGGAAAACACCATGTTGGTTTAGAGGCAAAGCTCCAGGGTGCTGGTTACTGAGGTGAGGGTGGGTGCCTGGAGTAGCTCCTACTTGTGCTGCCATGGTGTTGCAATGACTGTGGGCTTGGCCTTTGGCTTCTGCAGTTGGTTTGATTTATGTACGTGAAAGCTGGAGTCCCTGGAAGGTTGCTGTGCCCTGGAGATGTTGTTAGGGAGGGAGAGGGCAGCTCTTCAGTCCTCTTCTCACCATTTTGAAATGATAATTCAGCCCCATTCCATGGGAGTGTGATCCTGGTCAGGGCAGAAAGCCCAGAGTGCTGTAAAATGAAATTTTACCTCTTGAGGAGTTTTGTTGTGGGTTCTGGGAGGGCACCTTCCCCAGCCTTACACCAACCTACCCTGTGTTTCAGCGTCACTGCTGTTCCACAGGGTTGGGCAGGGGCTTGGCCTTCATCCTTCTGCATCCAAGTCCACTGGATGAGCTCTGATGGAGATGTGGTGTTTGTACCCTTCGATCCCAGTGCTCTGTAAGAGCAGCACAGGTTCTTCCACACTGCAAGCAGCAAAATTCCCCCTCACGAGGTGTTTTAACATTGGAGTTGGGCTCTTAAAACTCAACTGCCAACCCCTAAGCCCCAGCAGCCCCCACCAGTCCTGCAGGCAGAGCCCCTGAGACATCAGCCTCGTGTCCCTGTGCTGTTCCCCTCTGAAACACCCCAGCCCCTTCCCCAGCCCCTCACGTCTCACTCTTGCCTCCCCCAGGCTGCTGCCATCCATGTGGTGCCCGCGCTGGCTGCACGTGGAGCCTCCGCTGCGTCTCTGCCGTGGCACTGCTCGCCCTGGCAGCCGCCTTGGCCTTGGGGGTGGCACTGGGACTCCTGCCACGGGCACCAGGTTGTACCCAAGGGGGGTTATTTTTTTGGTAAGGGAGGCAGAAATGATGCTGCATGAGAACAGCCCTTGTGTCCATCACAGTGGGTTTAGTGGTGCTCTCCAGCACAGACCGGGAGGAAGGAAAGGGACGAGCAGGGTGGTGGGGACTGTGCCAGCCTTGCCCAGCCCAGGTGGCCACCAGCCATTCTGTGGCTCTGCTGTCCTGATCCATAGGGTTGGGATAACTTTGGGTAGTACCATCATGCTTCAGACTTGGTATGGTTTTCAGACTCTGACATGAACCTACCACAGATTAATCCTGGCCCCCGGTTATTTCCAGAACAACAAATTAATTTTAGAAACCCCCCTTTGTTCCCCTTGATCTATTCCTCATATCACAAAAATGCTGGAAAATAAAGGACTTCTTGCTCTCCCCTCAGTGAATCGCTTCTGCGCAGCCCCCAATAACCGGACAGGCTTCCTGTGTGACAACAGAGTGACCTGTGTCCCAGCCAGCCAGGTCTGTGACAGAGTCAGCAACTGCAGGAACGGCGAGGATGAGCAGGAGCAGCTCTGTGGTGAGTGGGTTTGTTGTAAGCATCCCTCCTGCACTGGTCTTTCTGTTGTGAGACAGAGCAGACGGTGTTCCTCTAATCCTGCCCTGTGCTTCTGGCCGCCTACGTGAGCAGATAAGCCTGGTAGATCCTTTGTAGGGCAGATGCTGAGAGATGGCTCTGCCCAAAACTTAGCAGGAATGCCAGGAATCAAAGACTCCAAGCCCCTCTGATCTTCCTAGGGGTTTTTTTCAAACCATGATGCAGTTTTCCTCCATCAATGAAGCTGTATTGCCTACATGGGTAATTTATTGTTCAGTCATGCTGGGGAAAAAACTCATTAAAGCAGAAACCTGGGGCAGACTTCCTGTGTCCGACCACAGCTTCCCCTTTGGTCAGGTTCTGGCACTGCAAGGGAAGTGTCCCTACCCATGCCTCATGACAGCAACCTTTGATGGGTGCCATCCCCATTTTAGGCAGTGTGTCCGTGCCCTGGGGCGTTAAGCATGTCCTGTGGGTCTGCCCTTGCAGGTGACTTGCCCGGCAGCCTCCCAGGATACCTGGTTTTCCACTGCAGTAACCCCAGATCCTGGGTCTATGCTGACCAGAGGTGTAACGGGATGAACGACTGCGGGGACTGCTCCGACGAGACAGGGAGCTGTAAGTCTGTCTGCTGGCTCCTCTCTTTTCTGCTCATGGATTGCAATAGGTTGTACAGGTGTGGTGCTCATGGATGCTGGTGGAAACGCCTGGAGACTGGCATCCACCACTAAAACACAAAATAGCTGGGATAGGGTGTGTGCATGAACCATGCAGGCTCAATCCCACCAGCTGCCAAGGGTTCTGTCTCAAAGCCTGGTGCAAACTGAGAGGTGAAAGGCTCCATGCTTTGCTCCCAACCCCAAAAGTTGCCCCTCCTCTGTGACTTGTTGATGTGGAGCAGTTTCATAAGGATTCAAACTAGTCTTTGGCAGCTGGTCAGCAGATGGGTACATCTCTGAGCTGGGGCGACTGAGCCTCAGCAGCTTCAAAGCCGTCGAGATCCTCCTCTTGCTAAAATGAGCAGCAGGTTTGTTCCTAAGTCACCCCCATGGTTTTGGACAAGAAAAAGAAAAAAGAATTACAGTTGTTCCTCCCAGGATGGCCTGTCTGCCATGAAGGTCACCTCAATGTCACACTCTGTGATTGTCTCCCACAAGTAGCACCAAGCCAGTGTCTTTTTTGGTGGGCTCACAGTCACAGGGTCATCACCAGTGGCTTTTCTGCTTGGGGGGAAAGGGTTTTACCCGTGTAAGAAAGGAGGGAGGGGGTCAGTGCAACAGAAGCATTTCAGTTCCCTGTTTTCCATCCTTCCCAGTGGCTGCCTGCCCCCCGTGTGGGTGGGAGTGGTGGAGCTGCAGCCCTGTGCACTACGAGTTCTGCTCCTGCATCCCCAGGAGGCTGTGCCGGGACGGCATCCAGCACTGCCTGGGCTGGTCTGACGAGTTCATCTGCACGCCCTGAATCCTGGCACCCATCCATGCTGGGGACAGCAGGGTGCTTCCCATTCCTCTCCTTGGAGCCTTGGGGTCCTGCTCTGTCGCCTGCTTGGGAAGTTCCAGCCAGAGCAAATCCTCCCCAGCAGCGCAGTGGCACTGAACAGGCACCAAGGGCGTGTGGCAGCCCTTGGCTGGACACTGGCTGCGGGACGCCTCCAAGGATTCTGCTGCCGTGTGAGGGTGGGCGCTTCCTACATGGCCTTCTATTGCCTTGCAGCACTGACTCGATGCTGGGCAGCTGCTGGAGACGCTTCACCAGCCATCTCTGGCACAGACACAATATCTGGGCAGCCCTGGGCCAGGGGTTTCTCCTCTATGGACATGCCAGGGCCTCTGCAGGCAGCCAGGTGAGGTGTACATTGGGAACTGTCCTGAGGAGCAGGAGCTAAGTGAGGAGAGCCTCCAACAGTCCGGATTCTCACTGTCTTCACAGTCCTGATCCTCACCAGCAGGAGGAGAAGCTTCTATTTGTGTTCAAAACACATCTGCAGAAGGTTTCAGCAGTGGCTTTGAGGGTTCTGTATTGACGCTCCTGGAACATTTCCTTGGGAATGCTGTGCTGGGGATGACACGTAGGGGGCTGCTGCTCAGGTCACCTCCTGTTCCCTTCTCAAACCAGAAGGCCAACACAGAAAGTGTAATGGCAAGTAAAACTGAAGTGGAGAGGTTTCAGGGTTGTGGGGGATTAATTGTGTCCCTGTGACAGAGTAGCTGTCGCTGACAGCCAGGGCAGGGATCCAGCATGTAGAGAACCTGCATGTGTCTCTGGGCCGTGCAGTTTTGGAGCAGCAGGTTAAGAACAGTCAAGGAGCTGGGATATGTTTCACTGGGGTTGGCAAAGAAAGGAGGAAAAAGAAGTTGCAGCCTCAGAGCAGCGAGCAGCGGAAAACCAAGTGCTGCTCCCAGGGCGGTGTGGGATGACACTGGATCTGTTTGCTGCTTGTTTTGTTCCTCTGCCAGCAAGGCAGGATCAGGCAGCCAAGCCTTCAAAGCAGTCCTCAGGATATAGGTATGGACATGACACTGAAATTTAAGAAAGATGTGGTTTTCTCTTCTCCTTTGCAAGTCTCGTCTGTGTCTAAAACATCATCTCTGAGGAAAACCCCACATTTACAGTGAGCACACTTACTTTTCTAGGCCCAAAACAAACATTAGGTGATCTTGTTTCCCATCACCACCCCAGGTCATAGATATTTAAAAATAAACCCCTGCTCACTCATTTCTTGTCTGTCCTGTGATCTGCAACTCTGTGTCACCATAACTCAGATCAGTGGTGAATCTGATTTGTCACTGGGATACAGCTGGAGATCTGAGAGATCTTTTATAAATAGCTTTACACTATGGTGACTCACACTTCACCTGGAATGGTGATGGCAAAACTCTGCATGGGGACATTTTAAAGCTGCATTAAACCTGTCCCTCTCCAGGCCTGGCCAGGATGCAGGGCTTGTTTTCTCTGTGCCTATCCAACGTTATCCCAGTGCAGCAAGGATCGAACTTAATCAGCTTAATCAATGTTAAAAAAAATATAGGAGCCCTCAGGCTTAGCAAAGGGCCCAATTGACAGGATTGGTAAAAAAAAAGTTGTGCATTGCTCCATGGTCAGATTAGCAGATCTCCAGTGGTGGAAGGGCTGGCCAAAATTTCCATGGTGGCCATTGCACCAGAAGGAGCTTGAGGAGGAAGGTTGCACATCTCCTTCCTCCCTGTTGAGCTGCTGTTTTGAGTCACAATTTGTGCCATTATTTGTCTCAGCAG
The DNA here is from genome assembly GCA_013400975.1 of Atrichornis clamosus. Lineage (NCBI taxonomy): Eukaryota > Metazoa > Chordata > Aves > Passeriformes > Menuridae > Atrichornis > Atrichornis clamosus. The sequence continues at coordinate 118,769 of WBMZ01001145.1, forward strand.
AGAGCTGACGTAGTTGTCAGGGGAAGCTATTAATAGCCTTGAGTTTCAGGGGAAAAAAAGTAGAATTTGAATGCAAGTATGCCTGTTTTGTTTGCGTGTAGTCCTTTTTTGAGGGAAAATTCAGCAATAAAAGGAAAAAAAGGGGTTTTGTTCTTTATGCATTTTTGAGCTGAAATTCATGTGCACCTCAGCCAGTTTTGATGGAAACACTCAGGGCAGGAGTTCAATGATAAACACTTACTTGCAGCATTACAGCTGTACAGTCCAACACAGAACAGTGCCTAGGTGTTTCACAGCGGCTCTACGTAATTCATATTTGAATTATAAATGTCCCTGAATGTTTACAGATGGAGAAATACAGTTAGTGAATTGCAGGCACACCAGGAATGGGTTTTAAACCACAGAATGATCTCCAATGCAGTGAATTTGCCGGTAAGGGAGAATACATTACAACTGCAGAGTCTAATCTCTACAGTAACCTCATTCCAGCTTTCATTTCCTGGGCTAAAATGAGAAAGAGAACTTTTGTGTTCCACTTTGGGCTGCTGCAGTAACTGTGAGCGAGGGGTTACTGCCTCTGCCTCCCTCCCCCGAGGCCTGTGCAGACTCCCTGTGCTCCCTCCCTCTGTCACAGCTCCACCAGCACAGCCTGGGGCTCTCAGGATGAGGTTTCTCTTCTAGCAGCATGATGAACATCCCAGGACACTTGACAAGCACGGTGCAGCTTCATTTCAGATGAGCTGCAAGAGATTCGTGTCCTGCCCCTCAAGAGGCAGGAGAGGAACAAGGATAGGATCAGTTGTTTTTGGGAATAATACCTACATCAGAAGAATTAGGTAAGGATGACAACAAAAACTTTATTTGAAAAAATTATTATGTATTGAAAATATACAGTAGTATCATCAACCCTCTTGTCTCTGTCCCTCCCCCATGCCAGGTTACCCCACAGGCATGTCACAGCAACCAGATTTAACAGTACTTGTCTCCTTTGTTAGTCCCTCTCAATATGTCCAAATCCTGTCATCAGCAAGAAAACAACAAACAAAAGACCCACTTCTTTCTGACTCAGTAGGTATTTAACAAATCCCAGTCCTCCACAGTGAGGCACAGATGCTTCTGTTTGGAAGTCCTTTCTCTCTCTTGTTCAGACAAAGCTCTTTTTTTATTGTTCTTTAATTCGTGGCTGCCTGCAACCTCCTTTTTCAAAGGTAAATGGCAGTTTTGAACTTTTTCCTTATAAAACTGCAGGTTTCCAGATGCTTTAGTTTCTGCCTCCACCAGCGTGCATTTGACTACTTCCTTTATTCTGTGTGTCTTGCCATCTGCAAGCAAAAAAAATCAAGTTTAGATTTTGGGAAAAACAGAATTATGCTGTAAAATGCATAACTTGTGCAAATTGTTTTGGCCAAGCAAACCTCGAAATGTGCAGAGGAAAAATTTTATATTTTGGACTCCAAATTTTAAGGAGAAAACTCAGCTATTATATGTTGCCCTAAGCAAGCTGCCATGCTGTACTTGAACTATCCAGCAGTCTAACAAATGAAAAAAACTCAAGCACACTGTAATACAGTTACCCAAAGGCTGAAATTGCACACCTGAGATGCTGTTCGTACCAAAAAATAAAAGCATGGAAATAGTCATAGAAAAGAAAATAACTCCGTGGTGTCCATGCAGTTACTTACAGAAGCGCAGAGCTGCTGCTCTGGATCCCAAGTTGTCCTGGGGCTTCATGGCCTCCATAACTGCCTGCTCCCACTGCAGAACTGTCTGGAGTAACAGATGAAGAAGTTAAAATGTTTCTTGTAAAATATACAGAAATATCAGCAGAAACAGCTCCATCCCTTATTCGGAGATTTCATAATCTGTAAGGCCAATTTCTAGAGAGTAAACGAGACTTAAGCCCCCATACCTGTTCTGCCCATCCCTCTGTTTTGCAGTTGCTGTGGTCAAATTCTTTCAGAGGCACTTTGGAGTGAACCAGGCCTATCTGTGTTTGGATCCGCTTAATGACGGCGTCGACGTCCTGGGGTACAGGGAAATAAAGCAGTCAGAGGGCAAGAACATTTATTGCACTTGTCCAGCAAACTTGGTCCAATGCTTTTTACCTTGAGACCCGTCCCAGAAATGTCCAGACAATTCAATTTCTTGAAAGAAAGAAGGTATCCAATTCCCACGTCTGTGATTTCAGGGTTACCTGTAAGGCCAAGAAAAGTTAGTTAAGTTGCAAGATGTGAAAAAGATCAGAACATCAATGAAGTTTTTGTTCCAAAAGCTGGAAAAAGAGGGGGGGTTGCCTTTTTTTTTTTCCCAGTGTGCTTCAAGTGAGTTAAGACTGAATTTTGCTCTCTAATGATCAAAATACAAATACTTACAATACAAATTCTCAAACTACTAAAAATATTTATCTATGTAGGAAAAGTGGCAGAGGCTCCAGGTCTGCCCTGTGCCTTCTGGAAGGTTGTTGGTGAAATCTGGGGTTGGGGTGCTTGGCTCATGGGAATCAACAAATTAATTGTATTCCTTCCAATACTAAGGAGGATAAATTCTTTATCAAAGAATGTAGGTTCTTTCTAACATGAAACCATGAGGCACTTACAGGACAAGTCAAGCACCAGCAGATTCTCAAGCCCCTTTTTCAGCACACGGACGGGCGCCGTCATCCTGCGCAGGCCGGCATCTGACAGGGAGTTGTCTTTCAGGAGAAGTCTTTTCACACTGGCAAAAGAGACACAAAAATATAGTTTGTGGTCGTTATTTCAGCCAGTTTTGCAAAATGTCCTAAAACTCTGTGTTGGAAGGTTGGGGTCATGCTGTGCCAACCCTTCAGCCTGCTTTGTTAACATTGGTAAAAAGCAGTAAGAAAGGAGCCTGGGTTAGCAGGACTAACAAATATCTTTATATTTCCCTGCTAGCTCAACAGAAGCACTACTTGAGCAGCCATTCCCACAGCTCCAGTGACAAACTGATCCTAGAGCCAAACATTTGCTAAAAGAGACAATAAGCTTCTTTATACCCTGAAGTTCTTTAAACCAAGGCTGCCAAACTCAAATGCACTCAAAAAGAAAAATGCTTGGCAAAATGAGAGAGCAGAGATTTGGTAAGTGATACAGCAATGATTTGAAGAAAATAATGAGGTATTATAACATAGATGAACAAAACTCAGGGAAAAACATCACACATTCTTCAGAGCACTTCAAGACAAAACCTTGATGCAAAATGCACCAAAATCTTACAGCAATATAAAATCCTCTAATTAGCAGTCATCCTGCCTATTGGTTTCCAAAATTTTCTACTTGTTAATCTTTAATATCAAACAAAATTGCAAAATTTATTGGTTTGAGATGTTAATTAACCTAATATTCAACCTCCTGCTTGCAGAAATCTTCATCTAGAACACTAGGCTGCTTAAAAATTTGGCAGATAAAGTTCCTCCTTAAAAAGAGGATATAAAAGTGTAAAACTGATCAAATGCTTAAGATGCATTTTTAACCCGGCCAATGAAAATTAGAAAAAGTTGATTTAAAAAAACATGAGACAGTAAATTATCTTACATATTTTTAGGACTTTTAATGATTCAGTATGTGCTTTGTATACAATAAATTCTGTATTTTGTTTACCTCATGAACAGGTTTTATGAAAAACCAAAATCTTCAACCCTACACACTGCAGCCTGTGAAACTTCCCTTTGCAGTCTCAGCCTGATTCTTTGAACTGCTCAGTGGGAGGAAAGAAAGTGTCATTTTTAGCTGTGTGAAGAAATTGGTACCTAGACAGGGCCTCTTTGGTGAGGTGTTCCAGCAGCTCATGTTCATCTCCAAGTTTACAGCAGGAGAGATCCAAACACGTCAGCTCCCGGAAAGACTTAATTTCTTCAAGCTTTTCAGAGATAACCAGGTATCTGCAAAGCCAAGAAAAAAGCCACGAGTGCTCAGGCACATAAGAAGGTGTCAATATCCTCAAGTGTCATAAGCGTAATGCACTCATTTCTGCTAAGTATCTATGTGAAAATTGACAGAAATTACCCAGCTGCACCAAGTACCTTTTTATGTGCAGTTGGCACACAACATGTCTGAATTCCCAGTCTTCTCCTTAAATCAATGTCATGGTTTTGCTTTGATGCAAAACATTGGACTAACAAGACTTCAGCTTGCAAATACTGCTGTTAGGAGCTTCTTTACAGATTATTGCTGTATTATTTCAGAATAATGCGAAACAGATATCCCAGTTTATCATAAATCAACTTCACAAACTGCTCTTGGTGTCTAGGAGGGGTATAGACAAACCCACATTCATCCAGCTTTAAAATCCACTTCAAACGTGGATTTTAAACAGGACAGGATAGCTTGTCAAATGGCAAAATTTTACTTTTTATACATGTCAATATAATACTTTGACCAGGGGTAAAAGTCCAGGACTGGCCAGAGGTGTGGCTACACCCCGGGCAGCAGCTACTCAGAGGGTTATTTTTTGAGCTGTGCTGGTTCCCTGGTCTGATTCACTCTGCAGCCACGCAAACATCTGTGCTGGAGCTATTCAGTAGGAGGTTCAGAGACGGGAACAAACCACTGAAGAATGGCAGGCATGAGTATGCAGTAATGAGCACGTAGCCGTCAGCACCTCCCCTGCAGTTACCTCTTCCTGTCCCTGTGGCAAGGCAAGCTCCAAATTCACTGATCTCTCCTGAATTCACCTCATATTCACCATGGTAAGACAGGCCCCGAGGTCAGCATCTTCACTGCTTAAACGGGGCTGCTCCTCAATTTGATCCCTCAAGGAACACCCCTTTGTCCATGCCAATAAGGGGACCTCAATATCTTCCCAGTGTAAGTTTCCCTAACAAATTACCCCCCAAATCCCTCTGCTGTGCAATCTGGCTCTGCAGAAAGCACTGCGTACAGTCAGAGCACAAGCCAGTTCTTGAGAGAGATTACTAGCTCAGGGGGGGTGTGGAGAGGAGAGTGGGCTCTTGTAGAAATAAAATTAATCAGAAAATGCTTTAATGCTTTGCTTCCTGGATTTCAAAGACTCAATACTTAACTCAGCTTTCTGTGATGGCAAAAGATGCCAGAAATAGCTTAATTTCTGAATTAAGCCTATAAAATTATCTGTGCTAGAGATAAAAAGGGAGAAGGTTTAAAGGCTAAAACAAAGGATAATTGACTTCTACTCAAACATTCCTACTGTGCTCAGAACACCCTTGGCACTTCAGATGAATATGCCAGTACTTTGATTTTAAACTGGATAAACCATCCCTTTTTCAAGTGCAGAGATGGAAGAGACGAGTTATATTACTGGGAAAGACTTCAGTAGGAGCAAGGCTTTAAAAACATAATCCAGTTTTAAACTTGGCAAGACTCTTTCAGTGAAAGATGTGGGCATTGAGAAGATGGAAAAACTAGTGCTGGACTGAAAGCAGGACTTTGTTAAAAGTACATTCAATATGGGGATGCAAACAACAGTAAATTAAGGTAAAACCTGCCTGATTTCACAGCCTGTAACACCTACAAGCCTGTATCTTTTTCTGAGCCCCCAAAATGAGACAGGACATCAGGCTTACAGCTAATAAACCCAAATAATTTGCAAGGGTGAATTTTATCTGTGCAGTCAGCTAAGTATGTTGAAAACCTTTTGAACAACAATTATGAAACATCCCAACAAAGGCCTGAGAAGGCATTAAGTACATGGATTGCCAGGGAAGTGCTGATTACTATTGTTAAAAAATAGTTGCAGGTTTAATCCTCCAAAGCAGATCCCTTGTTAGACAACCTGGATATAAGTCTGTTACCTCTATTATGATTTGTATCTTAGAATGAAAGCTGCAGCTGCACTTGTAGGAAAGGGATGCGACAAAAGGCAGCAAGCACAGGAGTCAGATAAGGCTCAGGGCATCTCATTAAAATCAGGTGGTGTTATAAGCCCAAAAGGCATTTCTGTTTAATTTAGTTTAGGGGAAACTTGAAATGTGCTAGCAGAAAGCCCTACCAGATGACAAGGTTTGTTATGGACACACTTACCTATTGCGCAAGCACAGGGAACACAGCACCAGGCTGCCATAGGCTTCAGTGAACTTCTGTAGAGCTCTCAGTCCCGTCACTGGCTCTGTGAACTTTTGTCTTGCTTCTGCTGCTGAAAAGAGCTTTTCAGCAATCTGCTCTGGGAAACCAATCAACGAGTCAATGTGATCAACATTGTCAGAAATGTAACCCAGCACCAGGCTGAAGAGAGACTTGGCTGAGTAGCGAAGGTTCCCCTCCTTAGTGTATGTGAAGATGAAATGATCAGTCCTCTGCCTCCTTGCCCTATCGTCCTCCCTGTTCATGCAAAGCTCCACTGAAAAACTTCTGGAAAACAGACTAAAAGGTCTTGTTTTGGGAGTGACATTCTGTATGCCACCTGCACCCTGATTTACCACATGCAGCTTCCCTTTTTCACGCACGTATATTGGCCCGGTATCCAAATGGCTTTCTGAGTGGAGACAGTACGACATTCCCCTCGACCAGCTCTGCGAAAACAAACCATAGGCAGGTGAAGAACAGCCACAGAGGAAAGCACGATCCAGGGAAGCCCCCAAACCTGGCAGCTCCCCTTAGAGCCCTGTGCACAGCCACGTAGCCCTGCGGTGTAAGGGGGGCAGGCTGTGTGGAGCAGGGGTGTGAGTTGTCTGCCACCAAACCACAAACCCCGGCCGAGTGGGAACTGAACCTCGGGCTGGCTGAGAGGCCCGGGATGGATCTCAGCCCGGCACGGGCAGCGGGAGACGGAGTTGTGTGGTGTCCCCACAGCCAGGCCTGGCTCTCCTGCAGGCAGGAGCAGAAGCAGGAGGAGGAGGAAGAGGAGGAGGGCACAAGGCTGACTGCAGCTGGGCAATGGTGCCTGCTGGAACCTCCCTCCCTGGGAGGGTGGGCATCTCCTGGTGCCCCTTCCCCAGCCGGTGCCGAGGGGCTCTGCTTTGTGAGCGGGGTCCTGGCGGGGGGTAGGAGGGCTCAGAACTGCCATGGCGAGGGGCAGGAGAGGGACGGGATCCTCTCAGCTCCTGCCCTGCGCGACTGGGGCTCGGGTCCTGCGGGGCGGGAGGAGAACGGGCCCTGCCAGAGGGGGGGACAAGGATGCTGAAGAGATGGGGAAGAGGGGGCGAAGGGGTCGGGTCCAGCCCGGAGCAGGGTCGGGTCATGCGCTGGGAAGGGTCTGTGAAGGGATCGGGCTGTGCCCGCGGACGGGCACAGCCTCGAGGGGCGCGAGGGGAAGGGGCGCAAGGGGAAGGGGCACAGAGGGAAGGGTCCCCGCCCCGCCCGGGCAGGGAGGCGAAAGCCCCGCTCGTTCCCTGCTCCCCTCGGCCCCCACCTACCTGCCCCGGGAGGGGCCGCGCCGTCAGCCGGGCCGGGGCTCGGCGCTCCCGCCGCCCGTCCCGCAGCGCCCG
>WBMZ01001146.1:0-23366 GCA_013400975.1 Atrichornis clamosus
TAACTTTGCAGTATACAGAGATATTGTCCATCAGCAGTGATACTACCAATTCACAAACTATTTGCTAACAAACCTTTTAACCTTTCAGACAGTCCTGGGTTTTTTCCATTTTTCTAGATATTCCAAGTCTCTACTTGTTATATTAGCCTGAGCTTACAGGGTCAATGACAAGATGCAACCATCAGTACATGAAACTGGGACATGAAAACTTAAAGCAGGACTGAGACCTGTCTGATCTGAAGAGAATTAGGTTTAAGCCCGTTTAAATCACTTCAGGCAAAGGATCTTACAAGGTACCTACTGCTGAAGAGCAATATTGCCTCCAGCTCTAACACTGAGTTTCTTATTTTTTTTCTGTCTTGCTAGGATACAAGGATATAGTTATTGCTAAAATAACTATTTCAGGACATTAACAGCCAAATAACTTTGGGTTATGATAAGCTCAGAAGTGTCTGAGAGAGGCAGCTATGGCCATGTTTCTCTGAATGGGCTCGACCTCTTTGTCCTTTGAGTGGTCCCAGTTGTATTGCTACAGCTCCTGCCTTCCCCTCACGGTACTGCTTACATATGTCCATACTGGGTTTGATCTCAGACCTTCTCTTAAGCTTTCTATGTGTATGTATACATTTAGACATCCTGTAATGTAATTTTATAACAGTAATGTATGTATTGATTAGCATTTGGTGTCAAGAAAAATGATCAGACCACTTATAAATGTGTTGTTTCAATACATGGATGAGCCTAATCTAAACCTCAATGGCATAAAGCAACTTCTGTAAGGAACAAATCTACAATACAGAGAGACTTTGTCATTTCATTATATTTTCTATGCTGAATCAGCTGCTACTGACAAAAACTCCCGAGTGACTTAGAAGTCACAGTCCTTCAGAAAGTCAGAATGACCTGAGCCCTTCAATCATTTCTGAAAATGAAACGTACTCTTCCAAGACACTCAGGCACTGGAAAAAGCATTCTTTGCCTACTAATTTTATAGACAGTTTCATGAGAATGATAATTAGGCAGCAAAAAATTAATTACAATATTTATGCTTTCATGTTACAAAAAAAAATGATACTGAATTAAGCCTGTTGTTACTGGAAAATAATACAGAAATTTCACTGAAATATTCTGGCTTGGAATTAAAAGAGAGGATCAATGGTTGTAACTTTGGGCATTTAAAACACGTGAACATTTGACCCAGCTACTAATAGATATAGCAGCATTTACATTTGAATACTTGATTGTGTTAAAGTTCTAATTGTTGTACAGAGTACATAAAAAAGATGGAATATTCTCAGTTTCACAATTCTCAAACAATTTTATATTTGTAAAATAAATATTATAAACATTGATGGGACCAATATCCCTGTCAGTTAAACCCCTTTGTTTTCCTTTTTCCAAAGGCTGAATTACTTCAACAAATAAAAATATAGTTTGCTAATCTAAAAGGAGATTTTGTTATGAAATGTGTTATGACATGGCCTATCTTCTGTCTTTTTAACATTAAATTTTCAAAGCTAGAAACACAATGAATTATGCATGCAATTTTAGGTTTATTTTCCTTTTTTGGATTGTTTTGGCATTTCGGGGTTTTTTTTTTTGGTTTGATTTCATTTTTTTTTTTTCCTGGAGATAAGGAAATGAGAATTTGTGCTTGTTTGCTATTCTGATTTTGAGACTCTAATAGTCACAAGAGTTTCACAGCCTCTGGAAAGCACTAGTAGTTTTTCCATGAAATTTGTGTTAGAGAAGATTTAGCCTGAAGGCAATTTTGACTACTGTAGCTGGTTTAAGTACCCTGTGAATATCTCCTTTATGGGATGTGTGCAAGACAGGTATAGAGTTACAAAAACGAGTTATGGATCTTTGGGAAAATTCATACTGTGAAAGGTATCTGCAAATGCAAAGGAGGTAATTCTCTATGTAAGAAAAGTATAATTAAAAAAAAAAAAACCCTTAAGAACCCAAATTAGGACAGGTTCATTTTAAAAACAATCTTGAGAAATTGCAGACTGAGAAGAGAAAGTAACTGCTGTGGATTCCTGTCAGAAAATCATATTTTTCCCCTTTTTGCTTGCATTCTCATTACTGCTTTTGCAATAACCTGCCTCACACTATATAAACTCAAGGAGTTCAATATAAACTTTCAAATCTATAGCGTACAAGGTCCCACTATTATAAAGCACAGTGCATTCACAGTGCCCATATTCATGAAGACTAGATTTTGAGGGCATTGTGTTAAATCTTGAATGAAATCACACCACATCACAATACATTTAAGAAGTATTTGTACTTGCATCATAGGTTACAGAAATCATAGAATCATAGAAAGTTAAGGGTTGAAATGGAACTTAAAGATCATCCAGTCCCAATCCCCTGCCATGGGCAGGGTCCCTTTTCATTAGAACAGGTTGCTCAAGGCCCCATCCAACTTGGCCTTAATGCCAGGCTTGGGGCATCCACAGCTTTTCTGGGCAACCTCTTACAGTATCTAACCACCCTCGCAGCAAATAATTTCTTCATAATATCCAGTCTAAATTTCCCCTCTTTCAATTGGTACCCATTATTTTAGACTCTACTGAGTAAGTTCTTGAAGAAGACAAATCGTGCTCTCCCAAAGCCCAGGACAGTGAGCTTGCCGTGGGCCCTCCTCACTGCCCTGGGGATCTCCAACTCCAGCGTCTCATGGTCACTGCAGGCAAGGCTGCTTTGGAGCACCACATTCCCCACCAGCTCCTCTCTGGTGGTGAGCACAAGAGAATGATAAGCACAATAAGAAAGATATTAAAGCTTGACATTCTTGACAATGGATGAATTTCTTCTCATTTAATGTCTCTGTGGTACTGAATAGTCCCTTGATATAACTGCTCAAGTACTGCATGCTCCAGAACAGCCTTGGCTATGAACATCTTCACATACATCTGCCAGTGCAAGCAAGTCACAAGGCTTACTACTGACTACACAAGGATGTCAGGAAGCAGGAAAATATGCCATCAGCTTTCCCCTGTATGTTATCTTTTCACCTATTTTAAATGGCATCCCCCATCTTCTATAATGAAAGCCAAAGCAGCCTGAATTATTTAATGTCCAGCTGAAATTCAACCTGATAAGGCCCTTTCTGTATTGCACCAAGTGGTAGTTCACACATCCTGTTTCCAAATTGGAGATAGCCGTAGACCTTATTGCTTTACTTTCTTGTTTCTTACCTAATTTGCATCAGTTGCTGAGCAGTGAGTCCCAATAGCCATACAGTAAAAGGAAGGGTTACTCTTTATGGATTGTGCTTTCCACAGCTGAAATACTACATGAGCTACAACCAAATGAGTTTTACTATCTTTATTTTAATTATGTGCAATTAAATGTTCTATCAGAATTCCCTACAGTATTTCTTCAAATGATTCTCCTTAATTAGTGTAATGGCTTTACTGCCTTTCTGGAGAGCAAAACTAAAAAAATAAAATAAAGAACCTAAAAAAGCAACAAATAAATAAATAAGGCTAGTCTGAGATATAATCTTTTCTTGATGGATGCCAAACAATAGGAATAATTTATGCTTGGAATTGCATTTATTAAATTTTACTCCTTTTAGTGAAGAAATTGTCAACATAGTCACCAGTGATAAACTTTGCACTCCATGTTGTTTTACTCAGTGTAGAAATATTGCAACAAATAATGAAGGGAAGTTGATGTATTGATAGGTTTTTTGTTTGAAATTGCACCTGTGTGAATATCTTCAAGCTATCCTGGCCCTATATAATAAGACTGAACTGAAGGAATTTCTTTAAATAAGAATTTAATGTTAATTTAATTGGGATCTCTGGAACTGACCAGAAAGTCATTGCTTACTGCACGCCAACAGAATGAGTTTACAGGAGAGATGCAAAATGTGAACTAACCTATAAGGAATATCTATAAGCTACATTAAGAATGAGGCATCAGGTTTAAGCAAATGCTGTCCCAGTGACAGAGCAAGAACAAAGCATCTGCAGTGTATGGCACTTGCCCCTCTGTCTTTGACTGTTTTGAGAGAGAGAGAAAGCAGGACTGTCACGCTTTACACCAAGGCACTCTACCTGGGTCCTATGTGTCCCAAATCAACATATCAAAACTTTCATCTTTATCCAAGGAATAAAGCACATGCAGGGTGCTATGGCAGTGCTATCAAAGAGCCTCCACATCCTCCCTCCAATAAACTTCATGTAAATCTGAGCCCAGTGTAATATGATTTAGCCTAAACTCTGAGCTTTTATTACATACTGAACCTGGTGACATTTGGGAAAAATGCAATGTCATAATCATCCACTGTGCATTGATAGAAACTGATAGGCATGCATTAGTCTTGACAGCAAGTGCTGAATAACTGAAAGCTGTGTACAAAAAAGTTGGATCCTTGCCATAGATTAAATAGATACTGTGCATAGATTGATAGGTACAGAGATTTTCTTTTTGAGGAACAAAAAGAACAACAAAAAGGTGGCTTACCCAAGAACTGTATGTGGGAAGAATTGGTGACAGAAGCCAGCTTAAAGTGCGAAAATAAAACCCCAACACACAACTTTGAAAGTTCCCATGTTAGTAAAGGTCAAATCCTGACATCTTTCCCTTGAAAGGTTGATTCATTTTATAATACATCTCTTCACAATGTCTCTCCACTTTTAGGAATACTGATGAGACATCTGAGAGTTGAAACAAAAGCAGTGGAGCTGCAAATATTTTTCAGATTATTTTTACTTGTGAGAGGGAAGGATAGGATAATGCTATTTAAAACAACCAAAACAAAACCTAAGTCAGGTATAGAAACAAATCACAATTTTGATTTTATAAAGATGAATTCTGACCTGGGTGAAATCCATAAATGAGAAAATGTGATGGTTTTCAAGCACTGGCTTGCTCTCTGGGTATAGTGGAGCCTGCCGGGACAGGGTACAGTCCTCCCATGGCAGTGCTGAGCAATAGCTGAGCAAATATTTGATCCTGTTCTGCCATCTTCTTTTGAAGAGTCATGTGCAAACTGCCTTCAAACTTGAAGGCTTTTTCTCTTCTGAAATGGCCAGAAAAGACTTTTTCTTGCTCCATTTCTGTATGTTGACTTGATGATACAAGACTTTTCTCACTTTCAATAGGTTTATATTTGGTTTGTTACAGACCCCTTAACCTCTGTCCTCCTACTATAAACAGATTCAAAGTCACGCTGCACTGAGATGGAGGTAAGCACTAACATCTCCCCATATTCCCTCATGTAGCTGATGGTGTAAGGGGCATGAGTCAGATGGGAGGTGAAAAATGTGATATGATACTCTTGGCATTTCCTTCCTCAAACGAAATGTGCCAAGTCAGCTTCTGTGCTGATTGATGCCCCCATAAGTAAAATAAAAAGGAAGCACAGGACAGGTATGTAGGGAACAGTACAGGGGAGTCATACGAGATTTATATCTGTGTACAGTAAGCTCCTGATGTGTCTGTGTGTAACAGGGATCGGCAGAGCTCAGTCCCAGGCTCTGGGTGCAGGGTGGTTCTCTGCCTGCACCCATTGTGTTTTCCATCTCCTTCATTCCAAGAGGGGATGGAGCAGCGGGTGCCAGAGCAAACCTGCCATGTTCACGTTCGTGTTTGTGCCAGTGAACATGCCACATTGAAACAACACTCCCAAAAACTCCCTGGGGACTTTGTGTGTGCAGAGGGATGATGTGACTTGGAGCTGTGGAGGGGAAGGAAAAAATATATAGTGAGTGGTCTGCAAACCATCTGTGGGACATTCTCTTATGGTCCTGAAGAAGTTAATTGATTATGTGACACTACTTCCCATTGTTTCTAATTAGGGAGGATAAAAGGAATGAAAGGAATAAATAATGCAAGGCATAAAAGTAGACAGACATCCAAGAAACATAAACACAAACTGCAACACAACACTGGGAAACATCTTCATTAACTGTATTGCAATGTATTTTTATGCATTGTGGTGTTGGTCAATTATATTTATAATAGAGAGTGAGATAATTTTCTTTCTCAGATATGGGGTTGCTGTAACTGCCAGAATCACCCCACTGCTACAGTCCCCAAGTGTTTTAAATAGTGACTCTATGTTTGAGGAGCACATGAATACATCACATAAAATAAAAGTTTACACTAGCAACAGGCCTTCAGCTTGCCTGCAGCAACAGCCATGCTTCCCTAGGGAGGTTGGGATTTTGGGAGGCACTCTCTCTCTGGAAAGATCTGCTGGGTTAAAAATAGTCTGGATTACTTCTATTAAGAGTTTTGTCTCCCAGGTATAGCTGAGATGAAGTGTTAGTTGTACCCAGGCAACATTCATCAATAAATTTGTACTATGGGAAGCACAATTTTAATTGTACATTCTTAACTGAGTTTGTATTTGTAATTACAGCTCTAAATCTTAATAGAGATATTTTTGGTAACAAACCACTTTCTTTCCTGAAGAAAGATCTCTAAGATATGCAAAAATAAGTACCCTTATTAATTTGACAATGAAGGATGTATAATGAAAAATAGTTAGCATTTCTAGTTCATTGTTATTATTTGTTCATCTTGAGATCTAATCTAACCCCCAAAGATGCTACAGAACTTCATTTCTTTTATATAGTTTCTTTGTATTCAATTAGATATGTATTACAGCTACAGGATTGTAAGCAAAATATTTCTTTAAAATTAAATCCATATTTTACTTCAAGTTTGAAAGAAATAAAAATTAAGTCAAGACTCAGACAACTATTTGAATTTTATTATTGTTTTTAATTAAAACTGTGTGACTCTTCTAGTTTTCCAAAGCAGAGGAGGTTAATATTTTGTGGCTTATCACTCCTGATGAATATTATTTCTAATAAAGGTCTAGGATATACAGATCTACCTAGTTGTGGAGTATGAAGTGCTGTTTGAAGTGTCTGAAGTGGTGTTGGAACCGCATGGCATATTGAACAGACAAAAGAGGTTGTTAATTGCCTTTCTCATTGGAAGGAACTTGTTAATCTAAAAATAATCGAAAAATATTGCCAAGCTGAACCCTTGCCCTTAGTGACACATGTGAGAAAGGTGATTTGTACTGAAACCCCAGGGTGTTTCATGAGTTGTGCTGACACCTTCAAGTATATGGAAATAAAAGTTTCAAGATGGAGTCACCCAAACTGAACCAGATTTAGACATCTCTGACATGTCAAAGTCTCACTGTGTTTTTTAGATATCACTGTGATTTCAGAAGAATCGGTGCTGAAACTGGACATGATGAACTTTGCAACACAGTAATGACATCAGGTATCTTTCCAATTTACAAATGGCCCGTGTTTGTATTATGTCACCTCAAAATTTTCAATACTACTCTGATCACTCCTCATAATGTGAAAAATCTGGAAAAAGTTTTCCCTAATAAAAATATAGGAATTTATTTACCTACTAGGTCTATCTTAGGAAGTTATACTTATTTAAGATGTTATAGATGTAGCATTGATTGCCTTTTTTTTGGAAAGAATTAAGTAATACATAATTTCTTAAGTTATGATATGATGTGATGAGAGGAAGTTATTTTTCACCCAGTCTTCTGATTTGATACATCTTCACTTTGGATTTTGAAACTGTTGTTCCTGGAAATATTGACAAGTAACTCCCCTGGTGCTAATTTTTGGTTAAAAATAAAATTACTGAAACTGGTTGAGTTTGTCACTGCCCCATTTTCCCGATGCCAGCATCTACAGGTGTCAAATGCAATCAAACCACTGCTATTAATGACTATGGAAAACTTGAGTCAAGGAGGAGTAAAGTTACTTGTGAAACATCAAACTTAATCTGGGACAACTGAGAAAGCTTTTCTAGGTGAGAGAAAGAACGTCTCCTTAAGAAATGTAGTGATGAATGAACTTTGTGAAAGAACCTAACATTAAAAAAAGAGGGAGGGGCATAGTTTACATTAGCTGTCTTGGAGAAAACCATGCTAATAGAAGTGAAAATAAACCCACTGATAACAGAAGTAATGAATAGTCAAGGATGGTGGAGAGTATCCACTACACTTCATTTCCTGGACAAGAACTGGAGGCTCACCAGGAACCATGGAATGAGTTTTTTGGTCACCAGAGCACTCTCGCTACTGTGAACAGCCTTCCTCCAGTTCGCAGCCCCAGCTCCTTCCTGTTGGGCACTTGCAGTGGAAACCAAGTGTCTTTGATCACACCAACACACATGCTGGCCTCCCACGACGACTCTGGTTTTCTGTATTCCCAGCTTCCTTACACCAGGGCTGTGATTCCCTCTGCTTTCTCACAAGCCTGATATATAGCCTTTCATGTTACTGCACCTTGCACTTCAGCACCCACCAACAATCACTTAATTGCCTTACTCTTTCTCCTCCCTATCTGCTTTTCTTGTCTTTCTTATTATCATTCAGCTCTCATTAGAAGATGATTAATCTTTCTTCCAATCCAAATGAGCAATGAAACAGCAACCAGCTATGGCTGATAGCAATAGGCAAAGGGATACCCTTCCTAAGACAGGGTGGGAGAAGAAAATCTTGGATTAATGAGATCAGTCTTCTCTATCAGACTGACATCAGGTCAGTTTGCAAAAAGCCTAGAGGTAGCTTATTTCTTCTGATGTTGGTTAACTTGATAAATGGTTTATCAGGCCAGGAAGCACAGCAGAGAACTAAGTTTTCTGATCTGTAGAGGCTGGAATAAAGGGTAAAAAACCCCAACAACATAGCTTATGTTCTTACAGCTGGGAAACTCATGATGATCACTTCTTAATGACTTGTAGACCTTACATGTTTGAGGTGACATTTTATTTTTAGCAATGGCTTGTGACACTTCATCCCTAGAGCAATAATGTTGGATATGAATATGATAAGAAATGCATATAGACTTCTTATCCCTTATTAAAATAAAATACCATTTCGATATCAAGAAAAAAATTTTATTGCCTGTATTAAGGCTCTTGGGAGGTAAAATATGCCTTCTAGATATTTTCACATTGGAGATCTCAGCTGTGCTCAAGTCTTGGTATGTGAACTAAAATATCCACACAAAGTAATAATAATTCCACATTGCTATTTCTCCTTTGGCATGCCTAACAATTAGTGTCAGATTTAACCTTCTGTGTCTATAAAGGTGTTGACGTCAACTGAGCTTGATCTTGGTTTCTCTGCTTCAGGTTCCATCCTACATAAAACTCCAAAACACATTAATTTCTTAAGCATGATCCTTGACTTTTTAATATGTAGCATTAGAAACCCAAAAGACTGAAGGTGAATCTTTCTGATAATAGAGATTATTTTTTGTATCTACTTTAGTATTGATTATGGACGTGTAGCCATATGGCAAATCACAAGCACTTTGGATTAATAGTTATTGTGCCTTTTAGTGTTTTGCTACATGAGAATTTTATTATACATAGAATATCTTTCCATCTGCACAGAAGGTGTTTTTCTCCTTGGAATTGTGCTGGAGTATCACAGGAATGTCCAAGATGAGATGCATGAAAAAAAGTATTTGAAGGGTGTGATAATCTCTTGTGGGAGAGCTGCCAAATTCTTTTTCCTGTGGCTGTCTTTTTAGTAACGGGAACACTGGTTCAGGACACCGTCTGTACACAAACATAGCATTTAGGATAAGTCCTAGCAAAACACCCAAGAAGGATTCAGATTTCATAGGTTGAAATCTATCTCTTAAATTCACTGAGAAACCAATATAGAACATATCACAAGGAAGATTTTTTGGGATGGAGCTTTTCATCTATGCAGGTCCTTCCCTGTTAACACCCTTCTTGCCCGTTTGCCAGAGAGGGAATTTAGCAGGAAGCAGGAGGCTCTTCTGTTTGCTGCCTGTGGCACTGGTAGCCAGCCTTGCCTGTGCTTTGGTCTTCATGAGCAGCCAGTGGAGGAAGCCCTGTAAGCTTGAACCCTGTAATCTTCTGCTGAAAAATTCACCTGATTCTCTGTGACAGCATACAAGATATGCGGATCAGATTCCCTGATTGTTCAGTGAGGGAGGGAAGTGGAAAATAACTCTGTCTATCTATGAGCCTCACTGGAACCATAGAAGAAACCTCGCAGATTGCTTCCTCTTTGTCCTTCTCTTACAGGGCTTCCCATGGGAAAAGGAAAATCTAGCCCAAAATCCATGGATACCTCTTTTCCACTAACTTTGCCAGTTTTCATTATCTGGTAATTGATAATAAACACCTAATAAAAGTGTTCCACGTTCTTTCACAGTTCCTTTGCCAAAGCAAAAAAGAGCAGAAAACTTAATAGTTAGGAGATAGGATGTTGCAAGGGGATTTTATTTTTTAAAATATAAACAAAGACTTCTTCCATATAAGGATAAGAAGATTAAATTTCTTTAATAGCTGGGGAAAGGCTTGCTTGCTTTAAGTAACTATAGAAACTTCCTTTGTGGTGCAGCATTCCAGAGTGAGGCCACATAATCTCTTGGTGCATGTAAATTGCTGTGTGAATTATGTTCCAGTTATGAATTTAGAACTTAACTGTGACCAGCTCTGAGGGGAGGAAAAACTCTCACTCTACACAGTTATGGAAGAATTACCAGGACCGTTAGCACTGGGACCTGACATGAGCATTGGCAATGTCAAATACTTGGATTCTTCCCAAAAGAAAATGCAAGAGAAGTGGAGAGTTTATTCTGCCTTTCCATGTGTCAGCCCACGTACATGGAAATATGGTGGATTCCAAAGAGCAGTACTCCAAAAAGTGCTTCTGAGTTTCTCCTCCTGGTCCTTCCTAAACATGATGGGAGTCTCAGGGGAATGTGGGTTGCCTAACTAAGCCAGTGGGTGGTGTGTTTCCTTTTCCCTCAAGACACTGTGCACATATCCCACATCCTTCCAAAGGCTAAGCCTGGAGGGATGGTTTATTACCTGGCAATTAGCAATTAGTTAAAATAATACTGTAATAGCCAAGATAAATATTTTTTTAGTCACTTCATTTTACATTTTTCATCTTTCTTTCTCACTTGAGTAGTCAGAGATTTTCTTGGCTCTCATTTCTTAACTCTATGTAAACAATTAATGTGTACGAGTTAATGTCTCTTTGGTGTGATGTAGCCTTCAGTAGTGTGGAGTTAGTCTATGAAACTACAGCTACTTCAGCCTCTGAACACAGTATCTAACATAACTGGAAAAGAACTAAATTTATAAATATGGAACCTATTACTTCAAGTTTAGCAGAAAATAATTTTGAAGACAATACTGCATTCAATCGTACATCAAAAGAGTGTCTGTGTTTTATTTTACTTTGAAAATAATAATTCATTGCTAATGATAGGAAGAAATCTACTGCCTCTTCCTGTTTAGAACCACTGTGTTCTAACCCATCTGCTGTGTCCTCTATGCAGATCTAAGAAATACTTGGAAAATAACAAATTGAAAAAATTGGACATGGGCAGAGAAATCAGCAAGCTAGAGCTGAAAAATATAAAATCTTACTCAAAATATGACCCAAGATGTAAAAATATAGAAACTACTATAACTCACTACATCACTATTACATTGAGATTTATAGCCTTACTATTTATGATAATGAATATTAAATTTCTCATTTTAGTATCTAAAAACATTATCTGTTATATTATTATGCAAATTTACCTCCTGTCACAGTCCATTTTTATGCAGCAGCTGGTAGAAAGATTTTCATATCCATTTTTGGTGTCCATTGCAAGATCTGTTTGGACAGCCATAAGTGTGCTTATGAGCATTTTTGTAAGACTTGTTGTAACTGGGTTTTACTGTCTGCGTGTTGTAGGAGGCAATGTATTGTGATTTCACATAATTTAAGCTATAATGAGGGCAAAAATGTGTATTGTTAAGATTGCAACCACTCTGTAACACTTTCTCCTTCTCCCTGCAATTGGGAAATAATCCTTTTATTTAACTGTAGCTCACATAAACAGTTTCAGTGCACTATATTATCTTAGCTGTATTCTGACTATAAACTCCAGAGGTCAATGGGATGGAGTGCTATTCTAGATGTTTTTATCTGTGCCAATTTTTTGCCCCAAATATAATTTGCCCCTATAGTTTCTCTGTGTGCCTGTCTTCTGTCTGCATACCTGTTAGGAATTGTCAGAGGCAGTTCAAGTTAAAGAATAGTATCCTGCAGTGACTATAGCAATAATGTTATGAATCAAGCAGGAGCTTTAGATAAGCCCTGCCTTGGTCAGATTTTGGCAGGAACTCTATTTAGGTGACCCGCACATAAATCGCTCTCGCTCGCAAGTTCTTCAGGATGGACAATTATGTTTATTATAAAATGAGTTTTTTATTGAATAAAGCAGAGGCAACAGACAAAAGACCTTAAACAAATGACTTACTATGCAGAAAAAACAAAAGAACTACCAGTAGATTACATAAAACAGTGCACAATATAAAGGAGCATGTATTACAGCTAGAGAAGAAATATTACCGATTAGGAGTCAGTGTATCTTACCCACAACTTGATGGTGGTGTACACAGAGTCCTTTCACTCAATGCTTGGGAGAGTAACCACAAAATCAGCATCCCGATTTTGGGGAGAAGGCTCTACATGTTTCCAGGGGGTGTGCAGGAAACTTCTGCTTTGTGAAAATTTAGTGAAGCTTTTCATAGTTTGTAGGGTGCAGGCCCTGCCAGCCACAAATTCCAGCTTATCTTTTACAATCCTGCTTTCAAGGCAAGGTATTTGTTGTTCGCTGAGGGTGTTACCTCCATGGCCCGAAATAACTCATCAGGAGCTTGAGGAGTGAGTAATTCCACCAATTAAGAGGTCCTTGTGAGGGTGAGTGCCTCGGACTATTGTACCAGCTAACAAGCAACAGATAAGCTTTCTGGGGCAGGGGAGATGTCCTGCTACAATACCAAAAGCAATTTTACTGGATCTCTTTGAGACCTGTCCTGCTAAGTGAGTCAGTCCAAGTTCTGCTATTGTCTTCAGTGGAAGAAGGAACTAGCCCTAAATGAAAAGGCTTTTCCCTGTTTGGAGACTTGTGCAGGATTACATTATCATTCTGTTCAGCTGAGCTCTGGCATATGCAGGTCACTTCAGGATATTTTCATGCTTGGGACCAGATGGAAAATGTCTTTTGCAATCAACAAAAAGATTCCATTGTTGACATTTCAAATTTTTTTCTACAACTGTAACTAATTTGCTTTCTACAAAATTTAACAGTGTCCAGAAATGATTACAAATACTTTGCAATGAGATTACTTTCATGGCTCAGAGAGTATGCAATGTCACAGAAATTCACTTTATTTTGGTATGCTCAGATTCAGCTTGAACTGAATCTGTTGCTTGGCTAGCTTAACTGATACATTATTTGACTTCCAAGAGGAGTAACTTTATGGTTGCTCAGTCCACTAATGAACCTATCTGAAAACCCTAATCATATTCTGGTAATTGGATTTCTCTTACAAACTCTTCCTTTCTTCACACCGCAGTTGTTAAGTTATGTGACAAAAGGCTCCCATCCATGCAGGCAAACGAGAACAGAGGAGCAAGGGTGGGTGGAGGAGCCCCCAGTACCTTGGCAGATGGATGAGCACCCTGACCTGCCTCCTCCTGAAGCTGTGCCAGGAGCGTGGTCAGCCCCACAGTCTGGAAGAAAGGCCAATCCTGGTGGTTCAAAGGAAAGTCCATCCCCAGATCACTTTTTGGGTGCTGCCTGAAAGGAATAGTGGACTCTTAGGATGCAAGGGCAAATACTGGGGAGAGATCATGAGGCACAGGTGTCTGGTGCCGGCAACTGGAGCAGGTGAGGGTCTGTATGCCAATGTGATTGCTGATGTTACAGGAGCTCCAAGTCTACACTTCGAAAAGAAAAGTCTCTCACAAACCCAAGGAAACTAGCTGCTTGCTTTGCTGGACATCTCACTGTATACTTGAACAGACATTTGGCAAAGAGACATGGGTCCAGATAACAGAATTAATGCATGACTTGATTTTAAAAAAGAAAAGGTGGAGGAGGGGGAGTAGAGGGACTTACAAGCTTACACGGTATTTTGAGATTTGCATATGGGAATCTTCCTAAATTGGCAACTTCTAAATCTTGAAAAACACACAAAGATTCTTGTAAAAAGAGGTATTTCAGAAATTCTCTTCCAGAAATAGGCAAAATGATTGGTTTGACTCTGCTTTTTTTTCTTACTGAGATAGGAAAGTACCACTGGCTTCACTATTCTGCAACATACTTCCCAATTGATTGTCTCATTTCCAGAGTGAAATGAACATCTTCTGTTTATCAAAACTGCTTGTCTTCAGTTTCTAACAAATAACTTGTGTCTAGATCAACCACAGTTTGAGACCTCTATTAATCAAAACTTGGATGTTAAGACAGCCACCGTGTCAGGAAGTTCTCTGTTTTAGAGTAGAGAAAAATTTGAAGCAGATGCTCTCACTTGAGAGATCAGAATATTAGTTCACATGTAAGAGATCCTTCTGTTTTGTAATCCTTGTATGTATGTTTGAGATTTTTCAAGGTAAGTGCCATACCATCCACTGTCAATGGTACAGAAGAAATGGATACAGGACCTCCTTGCATTCTTCTGCTTTCCAGAAGATGAATCTGACAGGACAAAGCCATCTTCATGCTCAATGTACATAATTTATCCATCCATAATTAATCTAAACCCTGTAGCAGTGGCACAGTGTTTACTGAAACCGAAAAAAAAAAAAGAAAACCTTCAAAACCCTCTATAATTTTATCTTCAAAAGCTAGCTTTTGAAAATGCAGCACATTGAAGAGTTTCAAGAATCAGCCTGCAGTTACCTCTGCAGAGGTAATTTTGCCTTACAGTACTGAGAGAGGATCAGCCATCAGGGCCAGGGCTGGAGGTTCCTCAGAAGTTCCTCAAAAGTGGTTTTCCCTACATGAAAAAGAACATAGTTTAATGATTTGAGAACAATGGGAAATTGGGGCATAAAATTACTGCAGTACATAACTAAATACAGGGATTTAAACACCTCTTCATTATTGCTCAAGTTTCCAAGAGTTTATATGACAATCTATCAAAGCCAGGTGCCCCAGATATGAGGTACTTCACAACAGGCAGCAAGAGAGGGATGAGCCTTCTCTGCAAGATGGTCAGCAGAGTGTGAGGAGCACAAACCTTGTTTCAGGAAAAGCATGGTGACTGCTGTAGCCAAGTCATTCCAGAAACTGTATTTGGAGATTAATAAAGGATCAGTAATTGTAGGGGTTTTTTACAGAGAAAGTGTCAGGGTTTCTTTGGTGATTGCTGAGTTGAAATTTATTTCTTGGCTTGCTCTTGCAGAGTTGTGATGCTCCTCTTTGAAACTAGGCAGGTGATATAGGCACAGCACTTCTGTGACTTGTCATGTGTAATTCAGCTTGTTATGAAGGGGTAAATACTTATATTTGTCTGGTGATTTATATGGCCTGACACTTTTTAATGTTACCTTTTAAAGTTTGATTGCTCTTGAATTTTATTTACTTTTACAACAAAGGGAATGCTTGAGTGTTAGGTATTCAGATGTGTTACTTTCCTGCTTATATTCTAAGAAAAAAGGAACCAAGGAAATTGGAATCTTGATTGTAATGCCAGTGGGATGTTTGCTCTGAATTAGCAAGTTACACTTTTGAAGTAATGTTGTATTTAGTGTTGATCGTTGGTATGTATTTCAGATTTTAATTCTGAGATTACTTTTGGTGAGGAAAACCAGGTTTGGCAGTGTTGGGGTCTAGTTATATAACCGAAAATACAATTTTAATCATTTACATTAATTTTCTTTAAAGTATGTTTATGCCTAAGGCTTTTAATTCAGATGACCCTCATGTATGACTCAGCACAACCCTGGCAATAGACTGTGACTGATAGCCATAGTGGTAATAATGCTGCCTCTTTTTAATCTACTCAGAAGAGAGTGCTTTAAGTTATGGGGCAATTTGTAGTCCTTAATCAAGGAAAAATCTTTTTTAGCTCTCCTCAGAAATATACTTTAGAAGACAAAAGGAATAACAGAGACTTAATTTGCAGTGAAGATTATTTTATGCCTCCCTAGATAAGCTGTAAAATATTTATACAGCAGAGCTGCTTTCTGTGGCAATAAGTTTTCCATATGTATGTGAATGTTCACTCCCTTGCCACTAGTGATCCCCAAGCTAGGACTAACCTGAGCTGGTGCATCCAGAAGACACAGCACTTTGCCAAGAAGATATGAGCCTGATTTCTCAAAGCTGTGCAAAGACTGAAGTAGCAATTACAGATTTTAAATAGCAATAAACAGCTAGGGTGTTCCACGTCTCTGTGTCAACGTGCCCAGATCCTGGTTTGAGGGATAGAGCAGCAGTCTTTGTAGAACATAGCGTTATGTGCTATGGCCTAGAGCAGGTATGTCCATCTCCTCTGATTATCTGATGCAAACTTTTGTCAGAGATGAAGAGCAATCAACAGAACAGACAGTGATGCAACTTAAAATTTTGCACATTAAGCTGGAAAATAAAACCCTTTTCAATCAAGGGGGAAAAAAATTTAAATGCACAAGTACCTTTTCTTAGTCTTTGTTTTTTTTTTAATTTGAATTTTTTTTAAGGCTCAGTGTATTTGTTTCAGCATTTGGCTGTACTTATTTATTCCCCTATTCCCTTCCAAGTTATGCTTCCCTTCTGGAAGCTTTCATTACGTTCCAGTCCTTTAAATAGTAGAAAAAAGTCAACAACCTAAGTATTATAATCTGTTGCTCAAGGCAGGTGAAAAAGTAGAGCCAGGGGCTTACTGCCCACTCTGCATGCAACACATTAACAAGAAATTGTAGAGTAAAGATTCTTGAAGTTCCTTACATGTTTGAATCTCAGCTAAAATGACACAGGTCTGCTCGATTTCTATCAAATTGGATTTTTTTTTTAATCTCAAATGAGAATATTTTATATAGAAGAGTATATATTATAAATTTACATGGAGCATGTAAACAACACTTTCACTGTTACTACTTAGATTTGTTTGTTTGGAAATGAGAATTTAATTCACAAATGTATACATATTACTGTAGGATTTGTAATATTTTTTTAAACTCTTTTTTGTTTTTACCCAAATATGTGTCATGGAACATAAGATTACTTAAGGCGTAGTCTTTTTCAGACACTCTTGCAGTACCCTTTATAGCTTGCATTTATGTAAGCTCTCCTACTGTGCTGTGCAATAACATTGAAATTGCCAAGTTTAAAAATGAGATTTTGCAATAGTTTGTTCTTCCCTATGGAAACCATTTGGAACTAGAAATTTGGACAAAATGTAATTAAAAAGCTTACTTTTTATTTTTCCTCTTTAATCTAGGTAAAGGTTTTTCTTAGTCCTGCTGTAATAGCATATAAAAGTGTGTGTATGTTTTGGGATGGTAAAGCTCTTTCCATAATGAATTACTGGGAGAGATTTCAATTATGCGCTTTTCACCAACTAATTCTGGGTGCAATCATTCCAGATGGGTTATGATTGCTAGATGAGCTGGACGGTGCTTGAGGCATCGTGGCTGTCAGATAAACTGCTTGAGGAAAAAAGGGCTTGAAGTGTGGAAGCAGAAACGCTATCATCACTCTGCAGCCTGCCTCCATGTTTTGACGTTGCCTTCAAATAGTGTTGGATCCCTTCCAGGAGCAAAACAGTACAACAGCTGGTCCCAATTATTCTAACTACAGTGTGTCTACATGCACAAATGGCCAGTTTTCTAATTTGGCTCTGTGGTTTAATGAATTAGTTATTTAATAATTTGACAGGAATTCTAGTGTTGTGTTTAGCTGCTTGCTTCTGTTTAATCTTATCTTTGGAGCTGTGTTCATACAGTCCTGCCACAATCACTGGCTGCTATTGTAATTTATGTAGATGAGAAAGCAAAATACATTGGCAACACACAGTATACAGTTGTTGTTTTACTTTAAAAGGCCTACAAGCTGAAAATCTATTACTTGATAAGTTTTTCACTAACAAGTTATCACTCAATACAGCTAGGGATACAGAATTTTGACCACCGTTTTCCTGTCTCTCAGAAACAGTAATAAAAAATTAACATCTGAAAGACCCAATTCTACTTACCCTTACACATTCACCTGCTTCATGGGATGTATTTTCAGAGGCTTCTAGAGAGTTGCAGAAGAACCTACCTGTATGAGTACAAATAAGAGCTTACCGATGCAAGCAGTGTAGGATGATGCACAGCTATCACAGTGGGCTAAGGAAGCATCAACGTCAGCCCAAATGAGAAAAGGTGCACATGCTATGAGCACACAGTGTAAACCTGCAAAGAAATGGTCCCAAATATATTGCAAATTAGAATATTAGCCTTTCTTCTGTCAACACTTGGCCCCTAATAAATCACCAAGAGGTTATAGTTACCAAGCAACAAAAACCTGGTAATTTACTGTGCAAGATCATGAATTCCTGCTGACTTGTAAGGATGAGCAGGAATTGAAGGATGCAACTTGGAGAGAGGGAGGGTGAAAAACTGTTTTGAAATGAGAATTTTTTTTAAATGTCACAGTAGTATCAAAGGAAGAAGCCAATTTACATTCCTTTTGCATTGTATTGTAATGAAAATGTAGTACTTGTTCAGGGAGGCCCCAGTGATTCTCTGATTACAAAAAGCCTTGAGGGAATTGAAAGTGGGGTGGGGAAGGGTGTTTATGTTTACTTACTCGATGTCTTCTGTAGCCTGGGACTCTGGGTGGGTTCGTGTTCCTCCAGAATCATAAAGGGAGAAAAACAGAGTTGGGAAAGTGGGAGTCATGTAGTGGCTGAACAAGACATTTACTGGGCTAAACTGGTTTGATACCATTTACTGCTCAGGGACTTTGCCTGTAGGATTATCAAAAGTCACCTGAATCATAGGGGTTTGCAGATGAAAGATTGAAATACGTGGATAATATGACATTATCATGGCTTCATGACATGTTGTTCTTGTGTTGAAGTCCACAAAAAATCATTTGAATGAAGAAGCTTGAATTTAGTGTCTCTTCATTTTAGAGACATGAGGCAAGATGCTGTGCAGAGGCAAAGTCGGATTAGATGCAAATTATGAGCTGGAAGCACAGAAAATTCAATGGCAAACTGAATAATAGACCACATTACAATCCAAAATCAACTGAGAACTGGTTGCAACAAGGAAGAAAATTATTTAATCAGCAAGAAAATATCTGTTTCTCTAAAGAAAAAGAAAATACATGGTCTCTCTAAATATGTCACTGTAATAATAATAAACAACACTTAGCCAGCAGTAAAACTGAGCAATTATTTCCATAACAGAATTGGGACAAAGTTTTTTTTTAAATTCCAATCTTCCGAAAACAGATGCAGCAAATATCAAATTCCTTTCAACTTTCTGTATTGCCCAGTGGAAAACAAATATTGATCACTTACCTGGAAATAACTATAAATTATGAAGGTGTTCAAGATCAGGTTGGATGGGGCTATGAGTAAACTGGTCTAGTGAAAGGTGTCCCTGCCCATGGTAGGGTATTGAAACAGGATGATCTTCAAGGTCCTTTCTGATCCAAACCATTCTATAATTTATCTGTGAGTTGTGTTGGTTATCAGAGGATTTGGTCCTGACTTGTGTCTTACCTGAGCTTTTTCAATGATTTAAACCTATATTTTCAGGTGAGTTCTGAGTCCTTACAGCAAACCTGGCAGTGGGCAAGGCCTGTTAAAAGGAATAGCAGAAAATTCTAAATGAAAACATCACTGCCTATCAAAGACACCTGGAGCTTCCACGGCAGCAGGAGTATGGCAGGGTTAAAAAGGAGTTATGGCCTGCAATGCAGTCTCCTGAGCGGCACAAATAACCTTGCACAGTATGTGACTGCTCAGAGCTGGCAATCAGCTTCCCTTTAACCTGAGCTAACGCTCTCCTGGAAGGAAATGATTCCCGAGTGCTACCCAGAAACACTGCAGCAATTCTTGGGTGAAGGCAGTGTCTATCAGTGTCTACACTGACACACCACAGACTGAGAATTCATGTCTATTTTTCATGACACAGGGGGCTCACAAGATATGTTTTTCAGATAACTTTCTTGGTTCACCTCATTGGATAAGAATGCAAATTCTTTCCTTTCCATCATAATGATGTTATCATCAAAGATTGGTATAGAAAATGTCTGACTTATAGCAATATCCATATAAGTGAGATTTATCAGAGCACTGAAACTAATATTGGAACTGCTGCTCTATTTTCTTTCAGACAGAAATTCAAGCCTTTAAAAATGAGGGTAAAATCCTTTTGCATCAAACTAATTGGCCTAAGGAACAAGACATAAAGTGCAATCTCAAGAAATCTATTGGTGAGGCTCTATAATCCTTTTGGGGTAAAAGAAAACCCCATATAGAAGTGTCACATAATAGAAATATTTCTAGAGGAAATAAAAATAATGAATTAGAACAACATTTTGAGGAGCTGGAAACATTTGCTTAGGAATGAACACTTTTTTTTTTTCCAAGGAAAACACATTGTTCCAGCAACTGTTTGCTTTTAGACTGGAACAAAAAACTATTTTGAACATGTGGGGTTTATTGTGGAGGAAAAGTTAATTTTCACGCAATGGTAATTGGGCCACTTGACACTGACTTCAAAGTGGGGTTTATTGACCACAGTGTGATCCAAAATGTGTTCAGAGAATCTACATATTTATTTGAATAAGACACAAAAACATTTATCTTGTGGGTTTAGCATAAGCAGAAAGTTGTCCTACATAAAGTGCCCTCTTTTCAGTTTTACTAGCTCTTGCATTAATGCATGTTAAATAAAGTTGACTGTAAGAAAAAAATTGATGAAATTACATATCATGCAGCAATCAACACAAGAATATTTAAGCATGATTACCCAGAGAAGCAGTTTAAAATCAGTTGTTATCGCTATAATTCAATCCTACATGGCCATTTCCTTGGGAAGAATTCAAATTAGGCTACAAGGATGTTACTGGAAAAGAAAGATATTTAAATTTTAAAGACTTGTAACAATTTGTAATTATTACCCATAATTGCAAAATATTTGTAATCAGAGCAAAATTTTCAGTGGAGAACAGTTAATGTTGATTTTTAAAGGTATGGCTTGTAAGGAGCTGCAAACAGATATATATTGCATAAAACTATCATAAAAAGTTGTAGGCTAAAACCTGAATTCTTTCTTTCCTATTTTACTTGTGGGTTTTAGTACTTCAAAGTAATAATTTGTAATTTGCTAGCTGAACATGTTCATTCCATTGAAAGCAAACAAAACATCTTTCAAAAAGTCTAATATTACATATGTGAAAACTCAAGGGTAAATTTAATGACAAATTAAGACTGCGTTATGCTGCACAAGATTTAGCCACCATCAGTTTTCTCAGGTGTGGCTACTAATATTTCACTGGGCAAATTATGGACATTAAGTTTCCGAATGACTTCAAAAAGCAAAAGTTTGCTTTGCTGTGTGGGCTTGTTTGTTATTTTAAGAAAACTCCAGACAATAGCTTAAAGATTGATTTTGACTTTAACCTACTAAGAATTCAGCTTTTAAATGAAGTCAAACAAATATTTAAAAAATTCCAAATTTTAGAACAAGATAGGTGAGATTCAAATCAGAAAAGCTACTTCCTTCAGTGACTAGAAAAAATGGATTTGCCCTATATGTACCTTGTATAAATAATGCATGCAACTCCTCATATGACTTTACATTCTGGATTTTATGTACTGCTGACCTTTCAGTAATCTTTCATTATTCTCTAATAGAGGTTACTTGTCTTGCTTGTAAAATACAGCAGTACAACACCAAAACATACACAGCTTCTAATAAGAACATACACTTTATACTATTCTGTCACTAGCTTCAGATGCCTGTGAAATCCATGGCTTGCAATAGTATCTTGCAAATATTGGCAATGTGGGATCTTTGGAAGATCCTAAATTTTCTATTACCTTGCTCTTACTATTTTTCAAATTCTTTCTCTGTATCTCTTCTGGATCTATGCTGGTGCCTTTTATTTGTTTTTGTCAGAGACTGGATTAGATCAGTGTCTCGAGCCATTTTTGGGGCGCTTGGAGTGCCCGTGCCCGGTGAGAACGGGGCAGGCCGAACTGTGTGGGTGAGGCAGCGCCTGCCCTGCCCCAGCCCCTCAGCCTGGCTGGGCTGTCAATCATGGCACAGAGGGGGAGGGGCAGTGCCAACCCAGTGTCTGATTGGTCAAGATGACAATCAATCACATATGGGGGGGGGGGCAGAGCTAACCCGGCCTCTGATTGGCCAACTAACCAGAAGTCCCGCCTGGAGGGCAGGTCCATGGAGGGCCTAGGGTTTAAATGGGGCTGACCAGGTGTGGCTGGCTGTGTTGATCCTGCCAGCTTTGATGTAGTTCTTGTTACACCCACGCTGGAACCCTAGAAGTTAGTAGCTATATGTGTGTCTTTCTGTACCTTTTCTGTATTTGTCTTTCTCTCTCTCTCCTCCTGATTCTTTTTGCATGGAGCATTTTTGGGTAACTTAATATTTCATAAGTTTAATGGTTTCTAGGTTAAATGAGCTGAGTAAATGCTTAATACCAAATGATCATAAGTGGTTTTAGGTGGAATTTGGTGTTGTATTTAATCCTTTGGCCAAAATTTCCTTCATTTTCTATATTTTTGCCAGTAAGGTTTTGTGTCATTTTCATCTCTTGAGAATATCTGGTGGAGATTTCTCCTTGTTCTAAAATAAATGTCATAAATGGCAAAAAGGAGAAAAATTGGCTTTCGTATATTAAAGAAGTTAGGAATGCTAATGAGACAAGAGATTAATTGTTTCAGTTATATATTTATGATGTGTTGGTTGATGTTATAAGGTTATAGTTCTACTGTTACTCTACTTGGTTGTTGTGGTTGTTGCTTTGACTACATCTCGAGTGTTTTGATCATTGTTGTGGTGTTGATGAANCTCGAGTGTTTTGATCATTGTTGTGGTGTTGATGAAGTTAACTGTGGACAAGATGTCTGACTGGGATGGACAGGGACCTTCCAGAAGGATTTGTGTGGAGTGTCAGTCAGGATGCCTGTCGAAATGAGCCCCCTCCCGATCTTGGGACTGAGCACGCCCTAGGTGGGTGGACCAATCAAGCCCGGCCCAGAGGGGTGGAGATAGGGATGGGCCAGGGATCTCAGAGCCCGAGACTGGGTGAATGTATCCAGGCCTCTTGACTGACACTCCGAGGGGTATTAAAGCGGCTGCACAGACCCTGGAAGGTGTGCCTCTGGCCAGACCAGACACGTGCCCAGCGCTGTTCTTTGTATTGTGGGCATCCCCAATTGTTAATTAATTAATTGGTCAATAAAACCTTCTAAAATATGTAAAGTGAAGAGTAACTTCTCACATAAAGGAACCTTGAGTTTTACCCCTGGATTTAGGGGTCTAGGTGTCTTAGTTTAAAAGA
>WBMZ01001147.1:0-120968 GCA_013400975.1 Atrichornis clamosus
CCCCCCCACTCCCCCCCCCACCCGCTTCCCTTCCTCCCTCCCCATTACGGAGCGTCGGCGGAGAGGGGAGGCGGGGGGGGGGGCTGCTCCCAACATCCCGCCGGCTGTCCCCGCTAGCAAGGGGTGAACCCCGCCCCGGTGACACCGTACCTGCACGTGGGGACACGGGGGATACCGGGGTCGGTCACCCGCGGGCTCCGTCCTCGCCGCACCACGGGAAGGGGCCGCTGCCACCGCCGCTCCGCGCGCAGCTTCTTCCTCCTCCTCTTCCCCCGCCGCCTCTCCGGCTGCACAAAGAGCGGCAGCGAAGGCCCCGGGTTTGCCTCTAAAGGCAGTGGCTGGAAATTTAAGGTGTCCCGGAGCCATGTCTGCCCGCAGCGCTCGCCGCCGCATTCCCCGGATCGATGGTGGTTGCAGCGCCTCGCCTCGTGTGTCTCGGGCGGTCGGGCTGGCGGTGGGCGCTCTGGGGTTTGCTCGGGGTATGTATCTGGTTCCAGTTCTTTCCCCCTCCCTCTCTTTTTGCTCTTGTGCTCTCCTCTTTCTGCTCTTTAGGGAGGCAAGGGTTAAACTTTAGCTTTTAATATTTATTATGCCGCTCTTTTAAAGTAAGAAACGTCTGGGTTAGGAGGCGTTTTCTCCTGCTGGGGAGGGATGCTTGTCGCACACATCGCATGCTGCGTGGACTGCCAGAATGGCAGAATGTTCAGAGTTGGAAGGGATTCACAAGGACCATTAGTCCAACTCCTGGCTCTGGACAGGACAGCTCCAGGAATCACACCTTGTGTCTGAGGGATGTCCAAACGCTTCGTGAACTCTGCCAGGCTCGGTGCTGTGACCACCAAAGTCACCAAAGCTTGGTCTTGAGGGGGAATGTTGCTCCGTGGGTAGTCTGTGAAATACACAGTTGCATGAAGCTGTAATCAGATCTTCATTAGAAAAGTTGCTGTGTTCTTGCACTGCAGATGCTTGCCATAAAATGAAATCGTCTTGTTTGTTTCACGATATGTTTTCAAATGGGGGAACTGTGTGTTTACAGTCCTCAAGGCTGCAAAAAGTTCCTGCAAAAAGTGGCCTCCGCATTCATCCCTGTGTAAGTAGGCAGGGGGTGCTAAGCTTATTGCAATTACTGGTTAGATGAAGGAAGACGTTTCCCTTGTGGGGCAAGCTGCTTTTTATAATTTTCTGGAATTAATTAGAACAAAGTGTTAAAAAAGAATGAAGGAAAAAAAAAATCCTCCCCTCCTTTTATAGCTTTTGTCTCCTATTTCTGTTGACAGGTTGTTTTCCAGGCTTTTTTTTTTTTTTTTTTTTTTGATTGCAAGTGCTTAGTGTCTTGCATTGGAAGACAACAGCTAGGAACTGCATTCATTGCTCATCCAAGACACGTTCTTGTAACTAGAGTTTGGATTACTGCCCGAGCCTGGGCTTTGGAAGATTTGTTTTAAATAAGTGCCACACCTCCCAGAGAAGGAGGGAAAGCACTGTAAAGGGCAGTTGGGCTCCACATCAAGAGTTCTTAGGGAGCTTAAAACTTGAGTTCCTACAAATTCTAGTCAATAAATTGACTTAAAGGTTTATGGAGCAGATGTACTTGTTCATAAGTGTATAGGGTAAATACAGCACAGTCTGTAGATTTACTTCTTTCCTTCATTTAGCAAAGTTGAACTTTGCAAATACCAGTCACTTGCGTTCTTCTTTTCAGCTTAACCTCATTAGGATGTGACCATCAGCATCAGGTTTTGTCAGTGATGCCGCAGAACTCTGTTCTTGTTGCTGTTAGACAGGATCCTTGCTTTCTAAGAAACTACCACTAGACAGGTTGTTTTTAGTAATTCCTGAAAACTTCTCCTCTGAGAAAGATGAACTGTATTTTATCACAGCCGTTCCTGTTTAGAAGTCAGTGTCTCAGTTAGGCCTCTTATTAGTTTTGGAGTGTGGTGGATGTGAGTCAGAGTGGAAAAACGTTCTAAAATTAGACATGCATTGTTAAGAATTTTATTAAATGAATTGCATCAGTGTCTCTTTACATTACCATTTTAATGGGCAGTTCTCTGATTCTCAGTATCATTAGTTGACTGAAAAAGGGCTGAAGAGGCAAGAAACTTGTCGGGATTTTTATGTCTGTGAACATGCTAAAAGGTAAACTGGCATGTTTGTAGGTGAACCAGTCTGCTTAAATACAGCCTCTTTGTTCTTCTGGTACCTGTACTAACAGAACACCAGGACTATGTTTTCCCCCAAGGAGAACAGGTGTATTAATGGAGTTTCAGCTTCTTACTTCAAGACTGAAGCAGAGCCATTATTTGGAAAGCATCTTATTTTTGAGATTAATACGTTAATGGCTAAAATTATGACCCCACACTGAGCTGAGTACAAACAGATGTCTCTCCTGAGCATGCTGCAGGATCAGGGCCCAGGTTGCCTTTTGGAAATTGGCCTCTGTGCTCTGGGAACTATTATTTCTTTCATTACCTCTGTGTTAAATGAGGTCAGTAAGTGTGTTAGATTCTTTTCTTAATGAAAAACTTATGCAGCATATCTGGAAAATAAATTAATTCTCTGATTCACCTGGCATAGTTACAGTTTTAAATGTCAGAA
This sequence comes from Atrichornis clamosus, assembly GCA_013400975.1. Lineage (NCBI taxonomy): Eukaryota > Metazoa > Chordata > Aves > Passeriformes > Menuridae > Atrichornis > Atrichornis clamosus. The sequence goes on from WBMZ01001147.1 coordinate 2,599, forward strand.
GGTAGGATGAGGAGTCATTCCTTTGTAGTCTTAGGGAAATGAGTTGTGTGAGATGTGCACACCTGTCTTAACAGGTGAACAACGGCATCGAGTGCTTTCTCTTTCTTTTAATTTGCTCCATGTGGAAAACATGTTGTCTCACAGGTTCTAAGCATTTCTAATGTTCCCAATGTTTTTTTTATTATTTTTATTTTTTGATAAGACTGATCAGCAGACAAATTGATCCCGTTGCTCTGGGGTGGGAGAGGCCGGCAGTCTGTGGGAGAGAACCATGTCTGTTCGGGAGTCGTTTAACCCAGAAAGTTACGAACTGGACAAGAGCTTCCGTCTGACCCGATTCACTGAACTGAAAGGCACAGGCTGCAAAGTGCCACAGGATGTCTTACAGAAACTGCTCGAATCTCTACAGGAAAACCATTTTCAGGAAGATGAACAGTTCTTGGGGGCAGTTATGCCCAGGTTGGGTAAGTAGTTGCTGCTCTGGACATGGGTCCTTCTGTTTGGTTTGCTTAGTGACACAATCTCATTTGTGGTTTGTTTAACCAGTTTGAAAATTGTATGTTGTATAATGCATGCGCAGCATCCACAAAGCTGAAGAGTGAATCTCATGCTGTCATTTGTTGGCATCTGGGATACAAGAATATTATTTTAATTATTTAACATCCTGCAGTGCACTCAATTACAAAGGAAAAACACTCAGGAATGGCCATTACGATGGGCATATGCTTAGGTGTTAGTCTGCTCCTTCCTTTCCCCAGTAGATGCTGTGCAAACTGAAGTCCTGTCAGTTAATTTCTCAGTTAATTTCTAGACTTTTATGTTCATACATTGCATTTAGAATTTGATGAATGCAATGAATTTTACACAGATGACTTGCAGGTGAAGTTCCCCTCTCCCTCCCCTCCCCTCTGTTCCTGGGTCACAGAAAGTGAGCGAGAGAACTTCCTTGCTTCAGCTGACTGGGAGCGAATTGTTTCACAATTGTCATTATTCCTTTGAGTCCTTTCGTTGTTCCCCACTCTAACTCTTTTGCTCACCTGTAGAAGCTGCCTGGGAAAGGCTGCCTTTCCAAGACCTCTGTGTTCTTGCCAGCTTCACTTTCTCTTTGATATTTGCACAATGATGCAAGCAATAAGGGAAAACAACCTGCACAAGCCACCTACATGGGGAACAGGGCAAACGTAGGTATTTTGATACCAGCTACTGTACCTAATATTGATATAGATAAATTAATGTAGATAATGTGTTTAATGACACTTTTAATTGTGTTTGTCTATTTACTCAGCCCTGCATATTCAATCTCTTTGCAGTGCAGAATGATTTTTTTTCGTCTCAATTTAGGAATATCAGTGGAGCATGTATTCTGAAGTTATTTAGTTATCAGTTTAGTGTCCAATAACCTTATTTTAAATTATTTTAACACTGCTAATTGTCTGTTAGCAGACTAACAGGTTGCAACCCATTATTCTGGTAGAGATTGAATATAATGAGAGATTAGTAAGGCGCCTGTGTTCTTGCTTAAACAATGGGGATCTTTGTATGAAATATCTAAGCAGCAATTGTGTGTGAAGCTGGGGTGGCACTATAATTTAATATTCCCTGATGGAGGACACTTCCATCTTCTTTCGTCCCCAAATTGCTATTTATATGTATTTTCCTAAATTAAATAAGTTGTTTACAGCAGCATTTCAATTTGACAGTTTTCTAAAATCAGTAATACTTTGGTTTAGATGTTTTTTTTCTGTTATAAACTTACAGACTCTAAACTAATGGAACTGCTAATAGATTCTTCTTTTACAGCTATATGAAAAGGTAAAAAAGTAGACTTATGCCATCAATATGTAGGTGTAATACTATGTAATGGGAAATCTGTTAATAATAGAAGGTGAAGAGTTCAAGTCTCTTTAAAATGTGCTTTTTTGATGAGTATCCCTTTAGCAAGTGCCTCTGGATAAGTTTGGTTTGATTTGCCTTTGATGTCTTGTGCTTAAAAGGTATAGACAGGTAACTTGACCACCTGTGCAAATGCAATCAAGAGGGAGGTTGCCAGTAGCAGGCTCAAGCTCACTCCTTTTTAGTCCTGCAAGGGATGTTACCCAGACCAAACGTAAATGTGGCTGTGAGTAAGAAACTGCAAATTTGATGTTAATTCTCAGAGCTGTTACGGACCTGAAATCAGTCACAGCTCTGAACAGATTCACTTGTTTAATCAGGCCTGTTTGGGTGGAACACCAGTGTAGCCCCAGAATCACCATCACCGTAGCCCCTTGGCCTGTCTTTCAAGCAGCACTTTTGCTGAAATTTTGGAGAAATGCACAAGTGAAGTCAGTCTTGCAGCATTATGGCATGAATAGGTGAACTGATGGCAAAACAGCTCCTGTGCCTGGGCCACTTCTCTGCTTATGTCCCTGTCCTGGAGACACTGGACATCATGCATTGTGGCTTGGGAGCTTCTGTGGAGGATGAGCAACCCTAAATTACTGCTCGTGAGCTTGTGCCAGTTACGTGTTCTTTTCCAAGGCAAGATCTCCTTCCTCTGTAGGCAGGAGAAGCAAGATCCTCTCCAGCTGTATGCCGTCTGCCTGTCAGATCTCTGTCCCCTCAGTAAGACCTCAGATGACAGCAGCTTGCTCCATCCCTGTACAGGACACTGCCAAACACTGGCTGGTAGCTCTTGCTACAGTAGTGTGTTTCATTAATAGGTAGGGAAAGATTCCTATGTGACATCTACTCCCTAAAAATGTCCTGAAGACTTTTGCCCTGTGGGGTATGCAAAGTAATTCCAGGCAGGTTGCTGCCAGTTCAGGAAGGAGGTAAGCTTCCTGCCATTGCTGCAAGGCACAGGGATATCCATAGGGGAGTGTGGCTCAAGCAGCATGTTGTGATTTGTCACCTGCCCCTTTGGTGTGGGCTCTTCCATCACTGGAAATGCCGGGAGGTTTTAATATTGCTTGTTCTGTTTGAAATATGTCAGGGAAAAGGTTGTGCTCAGAGTTGTGGTTTTCTCCAAGGAGTTCTGTGTCTATCAGGTCTGCCACCTTCCAGCCTCAGAGGCACAAGGTGAGGTTAACACAGTTGCAAAAGCTCCAAGTGGGTGAATCATCTTTCACCAAAGGCCTGGGCTGTGACTTGTGGCGTTCGTCTTGTTCCTTCTGAACTGAGGCAATATCCCTTATGAGATGCTGTGTCCTTTTACAACTGTCACTGTGTTTTTGTTGAGATCAGAGTGACAGGAAAACCTATTTGCTTTTGACAATATCAGTGTATGTAGCTCCTCTTAACTTTAAATGTACTTACATAAAAGCACAGATGTTCTTGATGTGCTATTACTCTGCTGCAAAAGGATAAAGAACATTGTAGTTTAGTTCTTGCCTTCAGCCATTTATGCTTGTGTTCAGTTCCAACCAGGAGTTTTCATTCTTGGCTTGTTTTTTCCTCTTATCTGTGCTATGTGCTTTCTCTGAGGAAGGAATTTGCCATGTCTGTTTAGGCAGTGTTGTGAGTTGTATTTCACAGACATGTTTTGTAAGTTCTCTTGTTTAGAGCAACAGATAAGTAAGGGCACAGTTACTCTCCTCTCTCACGGGTTTCTGTCTTTGCAGGAATTGGGATGGACACTTGTGTTATTCCATTAAGACATGGAGGTTTGTCATTGGTCCAGACTACAGATTATATTTATCCTATTGTGGATGACCCTTATATGATGGTAAGTTGACTAAACTTCATTCTTGGCTTTGTTGCTGATTTGGACTTCTCACTTACCAATCTTACGGCAGTTCTGACTGTTTCTTCTGGATGTGTAGTGGTAATTGTGTGATTGAATTCAGAGTCTTTCCTAAATAGACATGAAGAAGGAAAGGCATAATTTCATCCTGGAATCTTCCATGTTGGCCAGGAATGCTGCAGTGCTGCTTTCTGTAGGTGACAGTTGGGAGAACCGCCACCTTTAATTCAGATTTCCCTTCATTTTTTGTTCTGTGGGATTTGATTTGAAGAGCCCAAAAGGGGGGAAAAAGAAGCCTGTGAAGCAGCAGAGAGTAAACTCCACTTACGAGCAGAACCACATGGTAATTGGCTTTTTTTGAGGTACTGAAATAACCAGATAACATGTTAGAACTGGAAATACCTAAATGTCAGTAGTTGGCAAAAGCACCTGGCAGTTTCAGAGTGGTTTGTGAACACCAGCTTTCCTGTAGTGCTGCCTCCGCTTGAATCCATGGATACATTGAAATAACTTGTTGGAAGGTGTGTGCACTTTGGCTTTGGTTCCTTCAGTGTTTCTGTCTCATTTAGTCTGTCTCAGTAGAGATTCCTGCATGTGTGGCAGTGATCAGTATTGACTTGGAACAGAAGATCATGGGTAAACAAATGAACTTTTAAAAAAAGACTTAATAAAGCTGTAAGGAGATACTAAATGGAAGGTGCTAGAATTCCTGTTTGCTGTGATTTGGATGTGACTATTGCTTTTAGTGCTGTTGGTGTCACTGAATGTTTTATGTGCTGCTCTTGGTTTGTTTGCTTTGTGAGAGCTGTTTGGTAGGTTTTGGACACAGTTTGAGATTGGGACCAACATTTCTTTTTTTTTTTAGCATGCCTGACCAGGTGTTGTGCACATATGTAAGCCTAGCTCCTTTGATTTCTGTTCCAGGAGAGCTCTCTTTCTGCAAACTGAGCAGCCAGAAATCTCAGGCTGGCCTCGGGAGTATGGAGTTGTTGAGCTCCTCTGAGAAATTTGATTGAAGTGGATTGCTTAACATCGTGTGGGAACTTGTCAGGGACCACAGGAAAAAGAAAATGTTTTGGAGATCTGTGTTCAAGTTCATCATCTGAGAAATTGTGTTTTCTCACTGTGTAACAAAAATTTGAGGGTCAGTGTTAAAGGCTGTGGTGAAGGGGGAGGGTTGCTTTGTTTAGAGATACAAAGGGTTTGAGATACCACTGGAGTAGATAGATGAGCCTGTGCCCAGATGAGGTTTAGGCCAGTGTGGTAGGAGTGGAATGTAAATTTGGCCTTAGTCCAGCTTCAGTGGTTGCATCATAGTTACAGTCTGTGCTGTGATCCACATGCACCAGCAGCTGTAACTTCGGTGTTGTCTAATGCTCAAGTCGTTCACTTTTCATTCTTGAAGGCATTAATTTTCATCTGGTGGCTGGCCACTTGCTGATCTGTTTACAGATGTGTATTTCTGTCTAAGAGCTCACTGAGAACAGGGATTCTGTCACAAGCCTTCTTGTTGGTACTGACAATGATGATTCAGCAGGAGTAGAGCTGCTGGACCCTCAGCTCAGAACCCCCTCTCCTGAGGGCTAGAGTACCTCAGGGACAGTGTAGATTGCCTTTGTCTTGTGTGGACCAACATTGGTCAGAGGACAGTCAAATACAATTTGCCACAGAGTTAATGCATGGTTGTTAGAAACAGGGGAATGGCGAGCCTTGGGAATTTTGAGTTTGTGTCCAGGCTGTACAAAAGGGTGTGCTTTGGCCTCCTCTGTTCAAGACAGGCTGCTGCTGCCCTGCTTCTCCAACTGCTTCTTTCCCTGGTTTCAGTCTCGGTGTCCCCTGACCCATGCCTGTTGTTACCACTCTGTTACCATTATCGTTCATGTCCAGTGCACACTCTCCTTCTTGCCCTTCCTCTCAGTCTCCTTGCCCAGTCAGTTCTAGTCTGGTTTTGAGCAGCTGTTCCCTGATTTAGAGCCTCTTCCTTTCTCTGTGCACAGGATTTACCTGCAGCTCCTTATCTGATGTATTTTCCTAATTGGAGGAAAGGAAGCAAAGAGGGAAAGCCAAAAGTGCAAATGAACTCCAAGCTGGGTGCTGTGACAGAAGGGATTAGGAAACAGCTGAGGAAGGCAAAACTGCATGTGGACTCAGCTGAACTTCCAATTTCTGCTTCAGAAAACAGCTTTCTCTCACTCTGGCACTGCCTATTTTAAAACTGAGTTCTGCAGTTATATGCAAAATCCTTCTTTCTTCTTTTCCCCTTTCTCCTTTGCTTTGGCTTTGTCCTTGAAAACACTCAGACCATGTGCAGAATTTTCCCTAGGATGTACACCTGTAGAATTCATAGCAAGCATAGGATTTATTCAGCTTAAAAGGTTTATTAGAAAAGTTACAAGCAATTGAAAATAGATTCCATAATAAGTATCAATTCACTGGGAATAGGACTGGTACTGGCCTCTGTGGCACTGTGGAGACATCTGTTGAGTACAGGAGCAGGGAACTGGCTGGTTTGAGAGAGGATGTTCTTCCCATTCCATTCCAGGAACCTTCTTGTTGCTGTTTTAAGAAGAACCTTCACTCAGGACTGGAGATGAGTGACTGATTCTTCATCCTTTGCTCTTATCAATAGTTCTTAGTCTTGCACATAGGTCTTTGTGTTTCAGTGGGACTAAGCCAGCAGGCAGGCGGCCTGCAGGACCAGGCCAGGCTGAGCCCTGTTGTGTTTGTTGGTGTTCACAATCCCTTTGTGGCTCTCTCTGCTGCTTCAGACTTGGGACTTGCACTCCCTGAATTTGTTTCCATAGTGTTTTTGGCAGTTGGCAAAAGCATTGTTAGACTGACCTGACTATCAGAGCTGTTGTCAGTCTGGTTTTAAAAACTTATCTGTCATTCCCAAGAGGGCACAGAGCAGCAGTTTGCTTGGTAAATACTGAAGATAACAGAGAATGGTTTGATGGTTCCCCTCCAGAAAAGGGAGATGGCAGGCATATAGAAATTTAACAGCCAATATCCATCAAGCAGTGCAGTACACAGCTCACTCTTTTCTTAATAGTTTAAGATTTAAATGATTAAAACTTATTCCAGTTCCAAATATAAGGGATTTCCCCCAATGCCACTGAAAGCTGTTGAATTTATGAGAAACTGGATTATATTTAATTATGATTTGGAGATGTTGTTTCATGTCGCCAGCAAGTGAAGTAACTGCCTGAAAATATTATCATTTTTGCAAATTGTGTCAAATAAGCATGTTGTTGTTTTTATCATGATGGTGTTGCCTCTGAACATTATGAAAAACACAGATTTAAAATCATAAAGGCAGGTGTAGGTTACAGTTCTGCAGCTGTAAACCTAAAACAACTCTCATAGAATGCATGGAGTCTTCCAAAGTAACACAACAGAATTTGTCCTGTGTTTTGAAATATCTTGCTGCCCCTTAGGGCACATCCTGTATAAGGAAGTTCTGCATCTTCATCAGAAAACTTGATGTCTCATCTTTGCTGGGTCCATACCTCAGAAACCCTGACTCAAATTCATTAATTTAATAAAATTAGAGTAACTAAGCTCATGTGATGCAAGTGATGGCTTCTCAGGCCTGTCAGCTTCCTGACTTCCTAGAGGAATCTTCAGCACACAGCCAGTTTTGTCTCTTGTACAAGTTTATGTTAGTGGAGATACTCAAACACACACTCCAGGCAGTAAAAATGTTGGTGCTGTAGCAAAATTCAGCCTGGTCTTATCACCTGAACAAGTGACAGACACATCTCTCTCACTGTGAGAGTGATGGGGGCAGACACCTCCCCTCAGTAGCTGTGGGTGCTCCAAAGTGGTGGCAAAGCCAGTTCCTGGGAGCCCTGAGCTCCTTCATTCCCTGCACACGCTGTCATCCACAGGCAGCAGAGAAAGCACCCCAGTGTGGCTGTGTGCTGGCAGCACAGCCCTGTCCTCTGGCAAGAGGAGTACTCTCCTAAAAACTGAGGAGAGCAGACATGGCCTCCAGGGTAGTGCAGAGGAACAAACATCTTCCTCATCAGGGACCTGCCTCCTCTGTATTCTGATGCAGCAGAGGTACAGCAATATGTGCTTTTTGGTTTAGCTTCATAGCACTTGTGAATTCCATACTGTGATCATCCTCATCAGGAGGTACAGTTTTGTGCTGGAATAAAGTTAACAGGAACATAGCACATGAAGTAAACTGAGCTCATTACCAAGGACAGACTGTTGATCTTAACTTCAGCCTCTCAGATTGGGCATCCAGTCTGAACTCTGGGATTCCTGTGGAGTCAGTGGGAGAGTATGTTGACCAAGACAGCTGGGATGAATTCTCTCCATGCTTGTAAAAGGAAAGATACCTGCACTTTCAGGTGGGCACAAAGCAAGTAATGGATCATACCACATCTCTGGCTGAGTTTCTTAAAGCTGGAGCCTGTGGAATTAAGCAGCTGTGTCAGAGTGCAGACACATACTGGAAGTTTTGCTCGTGGCAGGTGTTTAAACATTCACCAACAGTCCTGCAGATTTTTTTTCTTGTCTCTTTCTTTTTCAGGGACGGATAGCGTGTGCCAATGTCCTAAGTGACCTTTATGCCATGGGGGTCACAGAATGTGACAACATGTTGATGCTCCTTGGAATCAGCAATAAAATGACAGATAGGGTAAGATTTTTTGTACTTTGAAGGAAAACTCAAACAGCTAAATGTGCTCAGAATGTATTTATCTTTAGCGTATTTTCTCCTCAAAGTTTAAAGCCTTTTAAAGAAGAAATGGTTTTATTGCATGACTCAGTTCATAGTATAGACCTTGCCTCATAAAGATTCTGAGGTCATGTGCTAAAAGTTCAGTTTTATGTGGCATTGTAATCCGCTGCCCTCATCCCCACCAAATGGGGTCCCTCCTTCTATCAAAGGCCAACATTTGATTGCCAGTTCATGTATCAATCTGGATAGATAATTCTGGGTTGGCTTTGCTTTATTTTTTTTTCCTATTTCTTTTTATTATTTCTTTGCTTTTTTTTTTTTTTTTGGTGGAAGTGACCAGCATGTATATTTGTTCTGCTGTATCAGATAAGGGGTGTTTATTCTTAAGATGTAAGTTGAAACTTTGATTAGTGGAGGCCAAATGCATCTAGATTTAACTTTGTCTTTTGCACTATACTGCTGTGGCTGTACCTGATTACAGCAGCAGGATAGTTGTTCTGAGTTTCCAGAACTCTGATTACTCTTATATGAGCTTTTGAAGGATATTTCTTCAGTGTAAGAGTGTCTTTCCACCTCTTTAATATAGAGCTGTAAAAGCATAACTCTGTAAAACCATATCTGTGGGATAACATGTAGTTTTCAGGAGGCCAGACTCCTCCTAAGGCTTGGTTTCTGTTGTGAAGTATTTGCCATGAGGGCATTTGGTTTAAGTGGTTAAAGCCCTGGACCAGTCTTGCAATGAGTAGCACTGCTGTGTATGGAACTCTGATTTCTGTTTTGATCTCTAGGAAAGAGACAAAGTGATGCCTCTAATTATCCAGGGTTTCAAAGATGCAGCAGAAGAGGCAGGAACATCTGTTACTGGTGGCCAAACAGTGTTAAATCCCTGGATTGTTTTAGGAGGAGTGGCCACGACAGTCTGTCAGCCTAATGAATTTATAATGTAAGTTAAATCACTAAACAATCAAAGGCATTGGTCTGAAGGGATACAGTAAAAATCCTTTAAGCACTGTGTTGTGATCTTGTGGTGTGTCTCCTAATGAATAAAGCAGTGCCTTCTCCTGCTTGCATTTGTCCTTAGCACTCAAAAGATGCCACATCTCTTTGCACATATTTGCTTTTTTAAACAGGATGTCCTTTTACTTCTCCCCACCCCCCAGTACCTTTTGATCCTATTCTCCTTTTGACAAGAGAGTTAAGCTTCTGATCTTTAAAGGTAGTGGAGACTGTTTTGAACATAAATTTCTGTCACACTTATATATACATTTCTAAACCATCTCCCAATTATCCTGTTAATGGCTGTAGAGAACTGCAGAATTGCTGTCTTCACAGCATTCTGTCCATTTAACAATAGCTGATTTTGAATGTCTCACTGTGGCATATTACTATATACAAATGAATTTGTTCGTGATCCTAATGTTGGTTATCTTATTTCCTGGGTAACAAAGGTAATTTTTTTCCCTTATCCTCTCCTATGTCTCAAATAAATTGAAAGAAAAGATGTAATTTGGTTTGTGTCTTGACTGCAAACATTGTTTTTTCCAAGAAAGAAGGATTAGCACTTTTAAATAAGTTTGCAGCATTTTGCTCAATAATACTGCATGGTGATGAATTCTAAAGGGTAATTCTCCAATTAGTCAGTTTTTAACTGCAGTAAGATACATGGGTTTGTGAAAATGTAATTATCAGCACTTATTCCTAATAACTTGTTTGAATCTCACTATGTAATTCATATATGAATTCTTTGTTTCCAGGCCAGACAATGCAGTGCCAGGAGATGTGCTTGTATTAACTAAACCCTTGGGAACACAAGTGGCTGTGGCTGTCCACCAGTGGCTAGATATTGTGAGTACCCTGCAAAAAAAGAAATAGGGAAGAGGAGTGTGAGTTAAAGGTGACCTTCCTCATTCCCTCAAAATGACAGAGTTCAGCTCAGATGGGAGTGATCACCTCTCTCCTCCTTCCTTGGTGTTTCAGCCTTCCCTGCTCTAAGTGTAAAACCTTTTCAGAATCCAGGCAGTTTACCATTTTGTGCTTAGTGAGCCCATCTTAATTGCACCTAATTCTTAGTTATTTCTCAGGCATTGCTGTAATAACCAAAATTGTTTACTAACAGAAAGCAGACTATCACCCTGGGTAAAATTATGCCCTGCTTCACCTGCCAAAATAATTGGCAACCCTTATTGATGGCAGTTAGGCCAAGAGTGCTGTCTGTGTTCTTGGGCTTTCTGCTTGTGTACATGGAAATTATCTACGTTTCACATGTATTGCCCTGTGCATTCAATAAGAATATTTCTAGCAGCGTTATGTATGTAGACATACTTCCATCTGTTACCTCAGGCTAAAATGGAACTACTGAACTGAAAAGTGACTGCAAAATTGGCATCTGCTTATGTTGTCTGGCTCCCAGTATGTCTTCAGAATTATAACTGCTCAGTTTACACACTAAAAAGATGCATCTTTTCTACTTTTGGGACTACTGAGCCAATAGACTGGCAGAGGAGTGAGCTGGAATCTACTTTGGTTTGGCTGTTGGCCACTGCATTGTCAGATGAATTCTAATTACACAGCTAGTGTTAGAAAAGTGGGAGAGAACCAGCTTAAACTCTCTTTGGAGTCTGAAGTGTGAGCAACAAACGAAAAATACTTTTCTCCTTCTTCATAGGATCTGGCCCAGCTATTTTGGCCTCTTCAGAATTTCCACAGCTAAAAGGATCAGGGCCCCAGATAGTGTTGATATGAAAATGAAGTGAAACAATAAGACCCAATTCTATAGTATGTTTTCTGGCCATAATCTTACTTCTTAACATATCTGTTATTGTACTGATGAGCAGACTTGCAAATTAAGGCTATTCTGAATTTCCACATATTTCAAATACTACGAATTTCCTTGACTGTCAAACAAACACTTTCTGGTCTGAAAAATGAGGACAGCAAGGAAATGAATACTGCTATTATGTGTAAACAGAATTTATCTTTGATTGTGGTAGGAAAATTTCTGAGTAGCTGTGCTACCTTTTCTTTAGCTTTGTTTTGTTCAAGAGTAGGGAAAGTGAAACTAGAATTACCCATCGCAAATCCACCTGTAAATCAAATTTTGGTGGGGAATCAGGCTTTGTATTAAAAAGTATGTGGGAGAAGCTATAGTATAGCAAATTTATGCATAGGCAAGGAAGGAAAACTGGCGTGTAGAGATATGTATGCTTAAAGGCATGAAAGGGGGTGCTGTAGTGTGCCCCTTCAGAGAGGGGTTTCTAGCCCTTGCTGTTGTCCACAGACCCTTCCCATTTGGAAATCTAAGCTTGGTTTTAAAACTCCCTATTGAGGAGTTTTGCTGAACTTTTCTGCCTTCATTCCCTGTTGTCTAATCCCTGTATCTGATTGCTGTAGTGGAGAGGAATTTGCCTCTAATTCATATCTTACCTATGTTTGTTGCTGTTCTACCCTCAGCCTTGAGTTCTGCTTCCACATCATTTGTGATTTCCATTCCCATCATCTGACCAGTTTCCATCCTGAGTGATCAGCCTCAGAACTGTGTTTTTGAAAGCTAAAGCAGAATGACTGCTCAGGTTTTTTTCAGTCATTCCCAGAGTAAGAATAGTCACTATTCTGTCATCTCTGCAACAGCCACGTTTTCTTTTTTGACTTGGTCTCCCATTTATGTAAACAAAAATGCTTTTCTTTAATTGGTAGATCCAGTTCAACCTTATTTCAGAAAGTCTGGTCCCACTGTCATCGTTCCTTGCTCTTTAACAATTTTTTTTTTTGGCTGATTAGTCTTGTCCCCTTTTGCCATTTCTGGATTCTCTCTTACACCCCTCGAAGTCAGCACTCATTTGTTCAGACAAGATCCTTCCCCAGTGCAGCATCATGTACCAGTTCTTAGTAATTCTTGCACCTTTTTTTTGGTAAGAAGTTTGTTCTATACAGTTACTCTAGGGAATGGCAGTGTAGGCACTGTGGCTTCAAAAATCCTATGTTTGCTTACTTTCAGTTCTCTGTAATTTAATTTTAATGGGGAAAAAAGGGTTAAATCAGTTTGTAGTGTAGCTCTTAACATTAAAATAGTTGCTTTGTTTCATTCTGGATCTGGAATCACTTCAGCTTTGAATGAAACAATTATCCTTTATAAAGGTACAGTTTCCTAAATTATTCTGAAACCCTTCTGGGGTGAAGAGCATTTATGGGAATGTGATGAAGACATGCGTCCATACCAGACACTGGAGAATGGGTGGAAGATGCTGGTGTTAAACTGTAAAGGATGTTTCATGAAACTGCCTTAATCCTAAACTAGAGTGATTATATCCTGCCTCAGCATACATTCCTCTGACCTGGACTGGTGGATATCAGTGGTTTTTCCTGATCAAAGTGTCCAGGCGTGAAATAAACAATAATGTCTTAAAAAACCGAGAAGCGAGAAATGACAAATCTCAACATCTGGCAACAAAGTTCTTTTAACTTGGCTGAGGCAGTTCAGTCCAGAGAGTTGCCTTGAAGGTGTTCTTTGCCCTGGGGTAGTTTATTCCATTCAGCTGCTGAAAGCAGGATTTGAGGTACTTAGTGCCTAATAGATCTTTAAAATAACTTTGCTGGGGTACAGCAAACTAAGGCACACACCTCTGACTGTGGAACAATTTTCACCTCTTTAACTGTTAAAAAAAAAAAAAGTGCATTTTGGATTAAGGACTTTTTTTAAAGTGGTCAGAGTGTCCTTTAAAATACACAGCTGTAAATCTAAACAAAACATCTTTATTTCATCCATTAGCCTGAAAAGTGGAATAAAATCAAACTCGTGGTAACGCAGGAGGATGTAGAACTAGCATACCAGGAAGCAATGATGAATATGGCACGGCTGAACAGAACAGGTAAGAAGAGATGTGTGTTGGAGGGGAGGGATTGGGGTTTTTTTCAGTTTCGTACTAAATTTCATTTCACCGCCCTGGGGAGTTGTGGCACAGCCGCTTTGTCCCTTTCATTCTGCCACATATTTCTGCTGTTCAGTGTTTGTGAAACAAGCAAATTAAAATCAAACGCCCTCTTTTAATTATACAGCAAAAACACAAAGCTGCTGGATGTGATTATGACTCATGTGAGTGCTGCGAGTAACATCCCAGTGAGTTAGACGATGTTTTAAAGGGAAATATATTGGATTTATTCCTTGTATTCTGTACATAGAGAAGGCCTGACAGTGATAAGGTTAAACGAATTTGAAATACAATAAAAAAGGAAAAGCTCTTAATTTATGTAAGATCTAATTTAAATGTTGATTGAAAAAAAATTTTATTTTCTTTTAATTCAGTCGTGTACTGTGCTTCCCACGGTGTTGAATATGTATGTGGAATATGCTTTCTTTTCCTTTTGTCTTTTTCCTGGGTTTGTATGTGGAGTAGTTTTGGTTTGTTTTTTTCTTTTAATTTTGGTAGAACGGAGGTTCTGCTTTTACCCTAGAAGTTTTAATCTAGGGTTTCCCTTCTTTGTTCTAAGTATCTTTGACAGAGCAGGAGAATTGAATTGGGTGTTTCCTTACTTCTAAGTCGAAGGAACAGGGATAGTTAAATATCTCTTTTCCCATTTATTCAGTTTTCACTTATGTCATCCCACTGGTTTTTCATTCTTTCACAAAGGCGTCCAGGAAAAATAAATGACCAGGATTGTCTTGTGGAAAAGAACTCGGTCCTGCATTTGTGTTGGGAAGTGCCAAAGAAGGGCAAAGCATTCTTGGTTTTGTTTTTCTCTGCTCACTCTTTTCAGGCACCTTTAACAACTCTTAAGTATTCTTAACTGGTGCTATTGTCCTGCATGCAGAAGTGCCTTTTTCCCACCCAGGAGTTGCAAATGTGCAGGAATTTCGTGAATGTATAGGTGGGGAGGCTGGGGCCCTGCCCCCACAGCTCAGGCTTTGTTCTTATCTCTTAAACTTTGAGTGTGCAGAATCCAAGTTGTGATGTCACCATAGCAGAGTGGCAGGGGAAGAGGTGTGAGGAGACTGACCTGTGTCTGGTGCCTGCCCTTAGTGAAGCAAAGCTGAGCTCGGAACATCCCTGGCCCTCAGCTTTGGGAAGGTTGAATCTGAAGCAAACCCCTGTTTCTTAGACTGCCAGTATAAATGAGTAGCACGTGTCTAATAGAGCATGCTCATAAATGCAATTTCCATGACAGATTTTCAGCATGATTTAATATCTTAAATACAAATTGAATTTCTAAAATGTTACATGCAGCATTGGTGAACACCATTTTTCCAAGCATGATTTCATTTATTTTATTAATTTAACCCAAGCTGATTTGGATCAAAGGTATGCAACTTCATTCAAAATGTGCACAATACTGTTGAAGCACTTTCCTGATAGTTCGGTTTTTTTCTTTGATTTGGTGTTTCTGTTCCCCTCCCTCTCTTGTAGCTGCTGGCCTCATGCACACTTTCAATGCACATGCAGCTACAGACATCACAGGATTCGGGATCCTGGGGCATGCACAAAACCTGGCCAAGCAGCAGCGAAACGAGGTGTCCTTTGTCATTCACAACCTCCCCGTTCTGGCTAAGATGGCTGCTGTCAGTAAGGCTTGTGGCAACATGTTTGGCCTCATGCACGGGACTTGTCCAGAGACTTCAGGTAGGTGACAGTTGTGCCACCCTTTTCCCTCCCTGCACCTGAGAATTCCATTTCAAATGCGCAGCTCTGCCCTGCGCTCAGAGTCACAGCAGGTTTGGCACGTGGCCACGCTAATGAGCAGCAGCCACACAGCTGCTCACAGCTGACTGCTTCAGCCTGACATCCAAACTACCATCCTATCCCAAATGCCTTCTGCTCCCTTATGGAACACTACTCCAGAAACTCTGGAACCCTGCAGTTTGCAAATAGAACTTAGTGATGATTCTGAATTCTTTTATAGCCTGTTTTTCTCCGTTAACTCCAGAATGGTAAATTCCACCACATCGGGCACAGTTTCTTCAAAAGTAAAGCCACCAGCAGTAGTTTTGCCTGATGAAGGGTGATATTTGGTTTGTGACTATGAATATCTGTGAAATTTAGTGTTGAGTGGGCCAGGGTTGGCGACTGAGGCCTTCTCTGTCCACAGCATACAGAAATCCAAAAAACCAGATTTTCTCCGTTACTTTTATGAAATCTGATTTCAAGGGACTGTGACTAGCAGCCAAAAAATAAATGTTGCTCTCTGACCCATTTATTACTTGAGTTCCCTGTTCAATAAAACTGCCACCTGCAGTGAGAGTGAATACAACAGACTGTA
Source organism: Atrichornis clamosus (assembly GCA_013400975.1). Lineage (NCBI taxonomy): Eukaryota > Metazoa > Chordata > Aves > Passeriformes > Menuridae > Atrichornis > Atrichornis clamosus. The sequence continues at coordinate 18,264 of WBMZ01001147.1, forward strand.
TTCACTGGCTGTGGACGAACATTTACAGACTCATCAGGTGATGAGCACTTCTGATGGTTTTTAAGTTGCCTTTATTAAGAGTAGACTCTTCTCTGATGAGCGTAATCACTGTCTTCTGCTGGAAGCCTCTCTACTTCACTCTTCCCTTGAATCTTCAGTGCTGTTCCATTTTGGTTTTTCTAATTTAGTCTGACTTTTCTTTCTCTTTGGGAAATGGAGAAGATATAGCAACAAATCTGTGTTTTTCTCTTATGTCATTTCCCCACCATCTTCCAGCTCTCCAAAAGTATTATCCAAGTTCTCTGCAGTTCATAACAGAGGGGGCCCCTTGAAGAAAACAGTCTGAAGATCTGGAAATAAGCATCACAGTGAGAGCCATAAACTTTTCCCCTAGTGAATACACAACTTACCCTGATCTGCTGAGTTGTTCCTTGGCCACCTGTGTTTGACAGACACTCTGTCCTACAGAGACTGTGTGGCTCAGATGATGTATAACAGGATATGGGATGTGAACCCTTTCCAAATCCAGAATCAGTCAGAAGGGACCAGAAATATCTGGTGGCAGCTTGGCGAGCTGTGTCAATAAGGTTGGTAGCACCAGACAGATCCTTACTACCCAGGAGCCCACACAGCCAGAGTGCTAGTAGCATTTGTAGCATTTGGAAAGTCCAAAAAACAGCCCAGACACAGAGCTGGAACTGCAAGGTGCTTTTCCAGGTGAGTGGCTGTAGCAGAGGTTTGGATAGCAGTTGGTGTGGGAATGGTTTAGCTGCAAACCGAGCACTTGAGTCTTCAGAGCTGCCCACGCTGCACCCTGGGGATACCCAAGTCTGTCTTTTCACTGAAGGAATGTAAAATGGTGCAAATGGATGCACTGCTGGGAAGTGGGAAATGCTTGACTTCAGAATCTCTTTTGGGACTGAAAGCAAGAGGTGTCTTTGAAATGCCGAGCAGCTTGTGTTCAGCAGAGATGGATGATAATGGGAAAAACAGCGAGACAGATCTGGTTGGTGGTGAACAGTGGGTGCCTCAAAACACGTCTGATTTCATCCCAGCGTTGTGTTTCTCACATTAGACGTGGCCACAGGGATTTGTTACAGGGCAGTGTCTGCCAGATATCCAGAAGATGTGTAGCCACGTGGCCACCCTGGCCGTGCTCTGAAAGCTGTACAATCACAGTCACACAGGCCTTGGGCTTGCGCAGCAGAGCCTGAGGTGTCTCAGCAGTGTGAGCTGGGGCAAGCTGTGCTGGCATGGCTCATTAGCATTCAGACCCAGGCTGTTTGTACACCTCCTGTCCTGGGCTTGATTTATGTGAAGGCCAGGGCCTGCCTTGCTGAGCCTGATATCCAGCTGTGAGGAGGCCTTTGGGGCTGCTCTGGGCTGCTCTTACTCTGATACAGACACTCCTCCTCTGTTGGCATGAACTTCTAGACACGCTCTGTCTGTAGCTTCTTCATCTGTGAACAGATGTTTTGCAGCAGAGCAGCCAGACAATGAGAAGTTTACTGGGAAACTATTTGAATGGATTTTAAGGTTATTATGGTTTGGGTTTTTTTCGTTGTGTGCATTTGCTGGGCACCTGTTGACAAAAGTCAGTGTTGAAAAGATCTATTATGTCATCTGTTCCATCCTCCAGGTGCTCTTGCTTATGGTGTATTTTCGTAAAATTGCACTTCTGTATGATTCTGTGCTCTCTTTTAGGGAATTCTTTGGTAATGGTTGAAGTTGCAGTCAGGCATTTGGTTTCAAAAGAATGAATTCTGTTTATTAGAGTGACTACTTGCAGAGATAACTCAGAGTTACTCTGTTTGGGACATTCATACATGTGTGTATTCTTGTCAGTCCTAATAACTTTTGGGGGGTGTCAGACGACTTATCTTAGTGTAGTAGAGGTATCTGAACAACTTGGTGTTTGTGCAGATTTGGTGGAAATAGGCACATGGGTGGAAAAGAAGGGCTGTGTCAGTGCCTGACAAGAGGCAAGGCTAATGATCCCATCTTGTTACAAGTCATTGTGGGAGAAAACCATTATCAGGAGCAAGGACTTGGTTTGACTCATGAACTGTTTGTATCTCTACTCTTAATTACAAAACTTTATCTAACTTGCTTTTGAAGCGTTCTGTGTCCACTTCTCTGCTTGAAGTACTACTGTTAAAACCAGCAATGTCCAAAACCTCTTAGAAAAAAAAAAGCCCTTTTGTTCTTAAAAAGATAAGCCAGGACAGCCACCAAGTGCCGGCATCCTTTCAATCCCCAAGAAGCAGAGCAGCTGGGAATGCCAGGAACACAGTCTAGCCTGGAATACACAGTGGAGAACCCTAAGGACTTAGCCAAAGGGTTAGAGACTGGTCAGTCTAGCAGAGAAGTAACTATAATCCCTGCATACGGGAAGCCTATTGCTGGTTGAGAGTAGCCCATAGCCTTTTTAAGCGTTATTGATCAAACTGTGGGATGCAGCCAGCAGATGATTTTTCACTGGAAACTGGGATTTTGTACCTGTTTTTGATCTTGCCAGAGAAGGATAAGAGGGTATGTGTACAAGTGATACAAAATTGCAGGAAGAGGGTGTGTGTGGAAAAGATAATTGAGTGAAGATGACTTTTCTGCTCTTTCTTATTTCCTTTTTTACCATACTTGTACACCTCCCCTCTGGCTGTTAGCACATTCTCTTGCAAACCTCTCCCCTGACTCACTTGCACCATGACGTAAGTTTCTCTTCCATTTGATTTAGAGCCTTCCATGGGAATGTCACATAATTCCTTTGCAATTGATTTGTCTGTTACATCTCCAGTAGTTATGGGTGCTGTCATTCAAGCTTATGGGTTTTTTTGTTGTTGTGTTTGATGGAAATACCTTGATGTTATTTTGAAATGTCAGCGATGTAGGCGTTTTCTGGCTGGCACACTTTTCTTCATATAGAATCTAAAAGAATTACTTTCACATGTCCACTTACAATTAACTCCTCGTGTTCAGTAGCTGCTTCTTCCTCATGGCCTTAAAGAAAAGTGCCTTTAGTCACCACCGAGGGAACTGGTGCTTGGAAAAGCAAACATCCAGGTGCTCAAAGTGCTAAGGAGAAGTGTGGGGAGGAAGAGGTGGCACCCAGCCCAGGGTGGCTGACTCAGCAGGTGGCCCTTTGCCCCAGGGCTGGCTCAGAGCCGATGGCAGGACTTGGGAGGTTGTCTTGTCCAAGGCTTTGGGTCAGATTACTCTTTAAAAAAGTAAGTGAGGCTCAGCATGTGCCCCAGTTCTGGTGTGTGAATCTGCTCTCACCTGTGTTCTCCAAACATTTTCCATTCACTTGCCAGGCTGCCTTTTTTAGTGCTTTGGGATTCTAAGAATGGAGTGCTCTTAGGTTTAATCATGGAATGGTGATTGCTAACTGGTTACTGTGCTGCTTCTGAAAGCATTCTTTAGTAACTGAAATATTTTCAATTTTGTCTGAGATAAAAAAGAGACTAAAAAGGTTAGAACATTCTCAAACAAAGGGGTCACAGGGAGCACTGCATCAAGCCTGTTTCATGTTCTACCTCTTTGCATTCTCAGCAGGGCAGTGGTCCCTGCTTTGATGAATGATTTCATTGCAGGCAATGGGATTACTCACAGAATCAGCTGCTACCAATATGTGCTTACAGGTATCTGCATATGACCTTTATCCGAAATGTTTCTGTGTAGAGGCACTTTGCAGTCCTCTGTGGAAGGTTACAGTGCTGGTGTTGTTTCAGTATGTCATTTGTTGGCATCAGTACCACGTCCTTTTGCCAACATCTTTTGTGTGTGTTTGGCGTCATTTATATGAAACTAAACACTGCATTCAGGCACAAACATCTTGCTGTAAAGCAACAGCTCGGACTTCCACTGTGTCTTTTCTTGGAGTCTTCGGAGTTCAGCAGACTCCACTGAAGTCACCAAGTGCTTGTCCAAGTAGGGATTTGGCAGCCCAAGGCTGAAATGCTCTGCAGTCAGATGTTTTGATGCTGTGCTCTCTCTCTTCACAGGAGGCCTCCTCATCTGCCTACCACGAGAACAGGCGGCGCGGTTCTGCGCCGAGATCAAGTCTCCGAAATACGGCGAGGGTCACCAAGCGTGGATCATCGGCATTGTGGAGAAGGGCAACCGCACGGCCAGGATTATAGACAAACCACGGATCATTGAAGTGGCACCACAGGTGGCCACTCAGAACGTGAACCCCACGCCCGGTGCCACCTCTTAATAGAGATGAAATAGCTGTTTGTTTTTGAATAGATCTATTCCTTTATCATCCTACAATTTAAAGAACTGTAAAAAGAAAAGAAAACTTGTTGTGTCTGCACATCTGGTGGCCTTAGGTCAGTTTATGAGTGGATACAAATAATAAAATAAAATCCATTGCCTTTTTTTCCTGTTACATTAACTGAAGATGCACCTAATCTTGAGGCAGCTTCTGAGTTGAGAATTATATTGTTATCCAATACTGTTGATTCATTTTGAATCTTTAGACACTTATCTCTTGCCGCATAGGCTCTTTTTAAAGGTGCTTTCACGTAGCACAGACATTACCAGTAGTAGTGTCGAATAGCAGTTTGTGTCCTTTCATTATGTGTATATTTATCATGAGTCTAATTTTGATGCCTTGAGTGATATTCCAGAAAGGCAATAAATCGACAAGCGACACAGTGGGTTACCCAGTAGTAAGAGGGTTGCATGATTGCATTCAATCTTTGATTTTTTTAAAAATTTTGTTTTATTTTAATTTTTTTTTTAAGGTTTAGTCTTACCAAGAGCATCTACGACCCTGGACATTGCTTGGTAGTGCACTCGGTTTAAACAGCAAGTGCTGACTTTTTGCATGGAAAATGCTTCAGAGTCGAAGGAGTCATTTTGAATTTCATTATTTGTAGACCTGACAATATTTACTGTATTATCAATGATTGTTTTCTTTATTGATAGTAAGGACAAATAAATCTTTTTTTTTTTTAATTGCAACGTGATTGGATGTGCTATAGTGCAACAAAGGTTTTGCAGACCAAAAGGAGGTTACTGTATAATATTCATTTACAATTCACTATATAAATAACTACACAAATAATTTTTAAATATAATCAAACTAAAATAAACCTCTGTTCTGTGGATGGTAGTGTTTAATACATTTTATATTTTGTATAGTGATTACAAGCCTTTTTTGTTTCTTTAAAAATCAGCAGCTGTTTAGTATAATTCTTAGTATTATTTTGTTCCTTGCTCAGATACAATTTTCTGCACGCTTTTGTGATCTGTGTTTAAAACCGACATTGCCAACATTGCAGCTTGAACTTAAGCTTGTTATTCAAAATAAATATTTAATTTTTTTTATTGCTCTTGTATAAGTGCATGAACTTTTTTGATTCCTAGCTGAATTATTCACTGGAAAGAGAAATCCTTGTTGTTTTTTTTTCTTTTGCATGTGTGATTATATTAATAATTGTGATCACTCCTTTAATCAGTTCTCCAAGCTGTGATGTCCGGTGGTGACCTTGAGTAAATCCAGGAGCAAGTAGGTTATCTCCCAGTATATTACCCACTTTATTTTGTTTATTTTACTTTCCAGCACCAAGTATGCAACATTTTGAATTGTTTCCCCTGCAAGTGCTCTGTGCCTGCTCTCAGCAAGATGAGGGCTCATGGAATGGATGCTGGAGCCCCTCTTTTCCCTGCCAGCACGATGTGCTGCCCACTGCAGCAGCCTCACTGCTGACCCTGCTCTGCACAGACACTTCCTGCCATCCTGAACTTCACTGAACCAGCTCTAGTGAAGCTTCTCCCAGATTCTGGAATTCACTCATTGATATTCAGACCAGCAAGAAGAAAATCCTGGATAACTGTTACTGCAGCAGGAATTACAAAGGCTTCTGTCTATGAAAAACGAGTCACTGGTTCACCTCTAGTCTTGTGCATTGTGCAAGTTTTAAAGTTCCAGTCTTCCTCCTAATGGCAACTCTGGCAAAACTTGGCTCATTTTTTTTCCACTCTGTAGGGCTGTCAACAGACATATTCTACAAAGCTAGAATTTTATGGGTTTTTTTTTTATCTTCCCCTGGTGAGTAGCTTAAGCCACACAGACCCTCACGCTCCTTTTCCTGGAAAAGAAGTCTGAGAGTTGTGGGTTCACCACAAAACCTCAAAGCAGTAACCAAGGTTTTGACTTTGGTTTGAGGAAAAAAAAAAAAATTACGTTTTTCACAGCAGTTCTGAAAATAAAGCATGAAAAACCAGTTGTACAAAAACTACTGATTTAATTATTTTCCCCCTGCTGTTTTGTGGTATTTTTTCTGTATCCTAATATGAAATAATGGAGCTGACTTTGTTCGTTTTCTGTATGGTCGCGGACAAGACTTGCTATATAGGTTATTTTACTAGTTTTAAAAAACCCCTGAGTCGATCAAATGGGCGCGTGACAGTTGAGTACTTCTGCATGAAAGTGCTTCTTGTTGATCTGCTGCATTTTAAACTGGCTCGGGATGTGTGTCAGTCCCCCTCCGGCAGAAGGTCCTGGTTGGTAAATACCGGTGCGTTTTGTCATTTGTTACGGCGATGAGTTCATCAGCCACGTGTGAATCCAACACTTCTTCCCCAGACGTGCCTTGAGTCGTAGAAGGTTCATCCCCAAGGGAAGGGTGTCAGAGGAGGGGGCTTCACTCGGGACTTTGGGAGGAAGACTTTCTGTCGCGGCTGGTGGAGGCAGCTACAAGAAAAAGCCCCTCGGGTGAACTGACTTCAAAGCCTCTCCTGATGCTTCCTGATGGCTGGAATTTACATCCCAAAGTGCTTCCTGGCTTGGGTGAAGTGTGCCGCTTAGTGGGTGATGCGTTGGGAAGTACTCTTGTGAGCATCACCTTTGTATACGAAGTGTTACGATTTGTTTTGCTAAATCAGAGCTTGTAGATCACACGTGAGCTGTAGAAGGATCTTTTTTTAAGGGACTGGCAAGTCCTAAGTCCTTTACCTTTAGGCAAAACACTTAGAGATTCCTCTTAAGTGAAGGGTTTTTCGAGATGCTGGTGTCAAAAAGCTGTGAGAAAGCAACTGGTTTTAGTAGCCATGTCCAGTCATTTACACAAACATAATGTACTTTTTTTGCATTACACAGGTACCTCTGCATGCACCAGCTCCCATCCCTGTCTGCACGAGAAGGCTGCTTGGAAAACTCCATCCAAGTCGTGAAAAGAGCTGAGAAAAAAAAATGATTTGCAAAGAAATAATTTAATAATTGGAATATTCAGTAGCCTAATCAATACATTTGATAAGTAGCATATGTTATTGGAAAGTTTGTTAGCACTGTTTAACATGTTTTCCTCAGCCTTTTGCTTTCTGCCCCTGCATCAGGGAAAAACAACACTCTTAAAAATCTGTGGCAGTGTATAATGCCAGAATAGTCATGTCCTTTTTTTGGGTATTATTTTGATTTCATGTTTTGCTGTAAATTCAGGACTGACCCTTTTCTAATTAGGAGATAATGAAAATGAATGTGAATGTTGCAGTGCGAGGACAGCAGATCTGAGTGACTGTGGGGGAGTGGATGGGCATGATGGCTGATACGTGGTGTTTCACTGATTTTTCACGGAATGTCTGGTGAACAGTTGGGAAGAGCCACCTGGGTGCCCTTCTGCATTCTGACCACAAGGTGTGATTGCAGCCCCTGTGACTGGTGCTTGAAGAGGGGAAAGGTAATAAAATACCCTCTTGTTCAGCCTTTCGATGGGTGTTTTTCCCAGCTGGGTGGTCATGAGGGAGAATGAGACCCTTTGAGGAGCTGTGGACATCAACAGGAGCAACATCTCCATGAAGGAGACTTCTCCTTATCGGCTCTCTGGCTGCCGAGCTCGGCTGGCACTGCGAGAGCCAACCACGAAGGAGGAGATTGGGGGTTTTACGCTCTCTGCTCAGAGCACTGGTGGACCCAGCTGTCTCTGGTACTTCCAAAGGAGTGGGTGGGCACCCACAAGTTTGGGACAGTTGGAGAGAAGCCAGGCAGTAGCTCCTCCATAGGAGGATAGGGGTTGTCCAAAGCTTGGAATTCAGCAGAGGCCAGGAACTAGAGCAAAGCCCAAGGCAGAGAACTCTTCAACACCCTTGACCTTTTCCATGTCCTCTGTCACTATGCCCCCTATTTTGTTCTCTGTTGGATCCCTATCTTCCTTTCCCTCCTTTTCACTGCTAATGTATCCATAGAAGCCCTTCTTGACTCTTTTGGTGATGAGAAATGAACCTGCGTTGGTGGTGGATTTTGTTGTTCTTGTTATTGTCTCATCAACATCTGTTTTCCCTGGCATCTCAGCTAAAAAAGCTAATTTTGCTGAGTTGGAGCAGCTGCCACTTCCCACCATAGTAAATTAAGCTTTCAGAAGACCTCATCTTTGGAATTACAGTTCTGATCATTATGTGGATTTTAATAGTCAATTGAGATGCTTATTAAATTATAACACTGTGCAGTAGGAACATTCCTGTGCTGCTGGAGAAATCTCAATCGTTTAGTTTTTATTAGTTTTGTGATTTAATGAACAGAAAACATTAAAACTAAAAGCCAAATGCAAGCCATCTGTATAAAAATGTTCTATAAAATTCAGGAAACTGACAGACAGAGCTGTAAAAGTACTTTGCAAAGACATAGCCTCTCTTAAATGCCATCATTTTAATAAAATGATTAACGCCACCATCAGTTTTCTTAACAAAGAAAATTTCTCCCTTGTTTCTTTTCCTGTGTTCATGAGATTCAGCCTGTACTTCAGTGATGCCTATCAATGGATTTGAAAATTACTCACTCTGGACTGTTTAGACGCAAAGGATGGGTTTTTTTCACGTGCTCACACACTTCTGGTTTTAGGGGGTGTGGCTACACCACAAGCAGCCCCCGTGTCACTTTGTGGTGCCAGCAATGCCTCAGATCAATCTTTTGTTGTGTTAAAGTTCAGTCCATCAGCAGGAGGGCACAAATGCAGGGCAGTGACCTCAGCCACCCACTGCTCCTGCCAAGGTGGGCGAGGTGTCCTGATTACTGGGGGTGTGATAGAACACAACGGGGTGGTCCAGGGACATGGGAGTTACTGGTATCAGGATTACAACAGAGGCTGGAAGTAAAAAGGAATAATTGTATTCAATGCACAGAGATATTACGGGGGTTGAGGTTCTTCTAATTTTAAAATGCATACGGTAGGAAAAGGTTTTTCATCCAGAGCATGGTTTGGCACTGGAACAGGCTCCCCAGGGAAGTGGCCACAGCACCGAGCCTGACAGAGTCCAAGGAGCCTTTGGACAATGCTCTCAGGCACATGGTGGGATTCCGGGGCTTGTCCTGTGCAGGGTCAGGAGTTGATGGTCCTTGTGGGTCTCTTCCCTGTCCTGTGCAGGGTCAGGAAGTTGGACTGATGGTCCTTGTGGGTCTCTTCCAACTCAGCATGTTCTGTGATTCTATACATATTTATGTAAGCATGTATTACATATGTATTAAAGCATCTTAGTTCTCAAACTCCTAAATCAGTAAAGCCAAATCACTACTTTTTGTTCATTTTTTTTCAGGTATGAAAGACACCTTTGCATAAGATGCTGTCAAACACATACCTGTGGAAGAAATACCTGCATTGCAAAGAGGTCCATGCCAGAAGAGGCATGAGTAATATTGTTCTGCTTCATCTTTTTGATGGGGCTTTTACCTAAATTTTGAAACCGATTAGATTTACTGAGGTTCCTGTTTCAGTTTGGATTGTGAAGGCAATTGCAGCATATATCTGAGTTATATATAGGCCTTTCAGTGCTGTTATAATTAGGAGTTCAATAATAAAGCTACTACTCTAGTTACTTTTTTTTTCCTTTCTGTTCCCCCTCACTCGAGTTTGATTTGAGGCACTTTTATTAACTTTCTATTTATCTATGACTGAGTTTTGCTATGGCTCAGGAGTCAAAGGTCTGAGTTTGCTGGCAATGAAGGGCTGGGTGCTGTCACTGCTGCTGCTGTTGTCCCTTCACAGTGCCTGTACTCTTGCCTCTGTGACTACACAAAATCATTCAGAGAGGGGTTTTTCCTGGGTTCCCAACCTTATTTGTCCCACTTCTGTGAACAGCCTGTTTTGTTGTGCCCCTGAAGAGAGTGCTTCCAACCAAGAATCCATGGAACCACTGACCACAAGAGCCACAAACATGAATGCAGTTTGTAAACCTGCTGTGGTTTACTTAAATCATTGAGGGTTTTACCACTGAGTTTTAAAGGGAACCAGTTTCTAGGATACAGGTTATGTAGAGCTCTTCCTATCCATGCCTTAGCTTCTGTTCACCTGCAGCACTAACATCGAGCTTAGTATATTGACACCTGAGTTTTTGATCCATCAACATGTCATCTCAGATTCCAGCAAAACCTTTTGCAAAATGGGAGTTAAGCTTCCTAAAACTGTAAGAAGAGTTTTGGTGCACACCCTGTCATCATGAGACCACCTGGAGCTACAGAGGACTCATGATGATGCATCTTTGGGAGCAGGGCCTGGATTGATCATGAGCGAGGGTTCTATGGACAACCTGGCAGGTGTGAGATCTATTTTCAATATTAGGTTGGCAAAATAATGCAAATTATTGGTGTCATTTCCTTCCAATCCTCATGCTGCTATCCAGTTTATACAAAGGCAGTGGTTTTGTTACTGGGTTTGCTGCCCTCCCTGGTCTCGTGTCTCTCATCCAGACCCCCAACTTCTCCATCCCCTGGGAGAGCAGGTGGAAAGCATCCTGCAAGTCTGGACCTAGAGCAGGCAGCACACTGCCTTCCTCCCACCTTCACCCTCCTCAGAGCTCTTAGGTCTGTCCCTGCCTTTCTGCTCTGTCCTGGTCAAAGATGAATCCCCTTGGCCCAGGGAGAAGGGAAAGATGAAGGACACCACATTCCAGCAGGAGATATCCCACCTTCCAGCAGAATCTGCTCACAGTGTAGGGCTTGAAGGATGATGTGACTGTCACACCAATGTCACACAATGACACGGGGAGGGGGCTGAAGTCCACCTGGCAGGAGTGATGAGGCTCCACAGCACGGTGGGATCACGTGCACGTGAAAAGATAATGAAAATAATATTCTCAACTGTGCTGCTGGTCTTAAGTTATGGGGCTGTTTTCAGTCCCTTAATATTCTTGAGTGTGCCAGTTGATGCACTCATGGTTCTAATTAAGATGAGAGTGGGCTAAGCATAGAGTATACTGAATATGCTGCTTTTAAGCATATCCCAGTTTCAGAGAAATACCAAGTCTCTACTATTTTTTCAACCTCTATTTACAGCTGCCCATTTTTAATATTTCTTCTCCCTCTCCCTCCCCCAGGTTTCCTCCTAAGGGCTTTTTCTCCCTCCTCTCCCACCCCTCCAGGTGCTGCATTGCAGCTCCTTTGCTCCTTCCCCTCTTCGTACTCAAAAGCACCAAAACCCACCAAGAGCACGAAAGGAGGCTGAACAAAAAGACTGCCCAGCAAAACACGGTCTCGGGTGCGGGTTTGATGCACTTTACAGGCATTCCAGTGGGGCCACAAAAATCTCTCCCAGTGGATTCATGGAGGGATGAGGCAAACTCTGATCGTCTTCTTGGAGACAGGAGATAAGGAATCGATCCATGCCGGCCTCAGCTGTGTTCTGTGCCAAGGGCTGCTCTCTGCACGGGGCTGATGAAATGCTCACTGCTGGCAGAGAGCGGCAAACACACGGGAAGCGGAACGGCGAACGTAAAGACCGCCGCGCCGAGCTCTCCCCACGCCCGGCCCGGCCTCCCTCAGGCCCTTCCCTCCCGTGGGCCCTGCCGGCCCGCGGCTCTCGAGCTCTGAGGGCGCTCGGGTCCGCCATGGCCTCCCTCAGGCCCTTCCCACCCGCCAGACCGCAGTTCCCCACGGGATCCGGGCTCTGAAAGCGCTCGGGTCCGCCACGGCCTCCCTCGGGCCGTTCCCACCGCCGTGCTCGGCTCCCGGCTGACCCGGGGCTCTGGAGGGCGCTCGGGCTCTGGCGCATGCGGCGGGCCCGGCTCCGCCCCGGCCGGGACAGAGCTGCGGCCGCCCGGGCGCCATGGAGCGGCTCGGGGAGCGCTCGGAGGCCAGGCTGGACGTCATCCTCCGGCACCTGTCCCCGCGGCTGGGAGCAGCCCCATTTGCTGTATCCTTTCTGGTTTGGGATCGGGAAGGGGAGACAGCAGCGCGTTTGGTCCCGTTGGGGTCGGGGCTGCGCTTCCCCCAGCCCGGCGCGCTTTGCCCCTCGCTCCGCGCGCCTTTGTGGGGCCGTGGTTTGTCCTACAAGGCCTGGGAGGGACACGCAGGGCGAGTGCCAGCCCTGTGCCCTGGTGCCGAGGCTTCCCTGGCAGCCCCGACTGGGATTTTGGGGTCAGCACCCGACCTACCCCAAGAACCTCTCGCTGCCTGGTGCTTCCTGAGCTTCAGCCCCGCAACCCGTGGAGAGCTGGGATGTGCATGTGATGAGCCTCTTGGCAGCCCCCCAGCACAGCCCCCTCAGCACCGACCCAGGGGGTTCCTTGCAGCGAATTTTCCTCCTAGAGATTCAAGGGTTTGTGGGAGATAAACTCTGCATGGCTTAGAAGTTGCACAGCAGGTCTCGGATTTTGCAACTGGGTAGAACAGCAGCAGGAAAAACATCAAGGTTTGGTTTGTGAGTGGGAACTGAGGTGGAGATGTTGGAGGCTGCCAACATCAGACAAAGGAAACCAGGAAACCAGAAAGAAGTTTTCACATTGATCTGTCCCATGGTTCCAAAAGTTAAGTGAAGAGTGCTTGGTGAGAATAGTTTTAAAGCTGCTGGCATAAATGTTGCTTAAAAAAAAAAAAAAAAAGGCAAGCTACTGTTTCACAGTGAGAGCAGAATGCTGACAAGTTACCTCTGAATTATAATAAATAGAAGAGGATATGATCAAATAGGATGTAGGATTCTTCAAATCTATTAAAAGTATGAAGATGGATAGTTGTTGACTCAGACAGCTATAAAACAAAGGTGCAAGTAGGAATACAAAATTATAAATAAATACTAGGAAAAACACCCTGGTTGTAAAGACAGAGGAAGTAAGGAGAGGTGCTACACAAGCTGTTTGTTTGTAAATCCAGGTCTTGATGCAAAGAGCTTTGGACAAAAGTATTACTAAGCTGGATTGAAGCAAGAAAGGTGTGTGGATAAAGTAAATGACAGAATCTAATAAGAATGGATTTATTTGATATGTGGTACATCAGTACACTGGTTTTGTTTTACTCTCTATGCCTCTTGGTTTCAGTTGTCCAAGCAATCCAGACTTGTCCTCTGAGTGCTGCAAGGTGTCCAGGGGCAGAGCCAGTGGGAGGAAGAGGCACTGCAAAGCCCGGGAGGAGGGTGCTGAAATGGAGTCTAGTGCTTGGTGGATGTGTCTGCTGTCCTCCTGTTCTGGGAGGTGGAGCTGCTGAGGAGAGCACCACAGCTGGGGTTCAGCCAGTGCCTGTGTCTCCATCAGCTGTCTGTGGACATTTAGGAGCCTGAATGATCAGGAGTCCCATTTTCACTGAAATTGGACCTGAAATGTGGTGTATGGAGCACTAGTGCCCTCAGTTGGGGAGTTCCTTGCTCTGGGACCTGTTGTGGCAGTTTCCCGCTGGTTTTCCCGTGTTTTCCTCCTTCCCTCTGTCTTTCATCCAGTTCCCAGCACCTTTTCCTCCCTCTGGCTCATCACTTTTGCCACACACTTTTGCATGTGCTGTGTTTCTTATCCCACCACATGTGACTCTTGACCAGATGATGTTTAAGCTTCCTGGTGTGGGGACCATAGACTCAACTGCTGTGATGAAGCCTGTTTCCTATTCCCAAACCATTTGTGCTTGGATGAGCAGTAGAGGAAAGTCAGCAGTTTTCATAAAACTCTGAAGCAAACGTGTGTGCAGACCAGAAGATCTGCATGACAATGCTCTTTTTTTGTCCTTGCCCTTGGATGACACTTCAACACCATGCATGAAGCTCTTGTGAGGCTTCCTTATCACATGGGAGTTTAACTGTCCTGTTGATAAGAGTGTGTCTGTGCATAAGAGAAAACAAATACAGTTTTTTTAAACCTGTTGAAAGGGAGGACAAGCCCATAGCTCTCCTCTCTTCCTGTTGTCACTGTCATTTGGGAGGGACCTGGTCTCTGAAGTAACTGGAGAGAAGGTGAGGGTGTGCACCACAACATGAGAATGTGAAACCCCAGGTTCAACCCTTCTGCTTTATTATTTTATATTTCTTCATTTTTATAATATTTTTACTTATTATTTACTATTTTAGAAGCAAAATAAATAAAAACATGAATTGAATGCCCAGCACAGCACCTACCTTTAGGATGAACAGCATTGTAGGATGGAGGACTCATGTCTGTAGACAGTGTTCTAATCTATTTTGCTTGATTGTATATTCCTTAACTTCCATCCCAGATAAGTGTTCCTACTTCAGCCCAAGTCAGTGTTGTTCCTCGTGTGGGGGGGTTTTGGTAAGCTCTGTCTTCCTTTGCAGAGATAAAAGCAACCTTCAGAGCTCAGTTCTTTTCCCCCCACTAGCACACGTGTTGATCACTGGACACTGTTAATGTGTTCCTCCCTTGTCCCAGCTACACCCTGGACAACGACGTCCTGAGCACAGAGCAGAGGCAGTTCTATGAGGACAACGGGTACCTGCTCATCAAGAAACTCGTTTCTGACGAAGACATTGAGCGCTTCAGGTACGGGGCACTTGCCTGAGGTGCTGGGGGGGCCTGTGTGCAGCAGCTCCAGGGGAGCTCTGGGAAGCTGGAGATCACTGGATTGTCCCAACATGGCTGTTCCCTCTTCTTTGCAGGAAGGAGTTCACAAGGATCTGTAAAAGAGAGGTGAATCCACCGGGAGCTATGATTATGAAAGATGAATCCCTGAGATCCCAGTTTGGTCAGTCTGAAAAAGTGGTTAATAAAGTGCAGGACTTCCAGGAAGATGAAGAGCTGTTCAGATACTGCACTCTGCCAGAGGTAAAACAAAGTCAAAACCCATCAGAAAGGGGGATGGTGGTGAAAGAGCCTGTATGAACATATCTGACCCTGCAGCACATGTTCTGACCCAAAAGCACATGTGAGGAAGGAAGATCAAGCCATCTTTTAAGAGTGTTCTGCATGAACATGGAATGGGTGGAGGTGAGGGCAGAAGACTTAAAGCAGTGCTACTCTGCCCCTGGTGTGGAGCCAGTCAGGAATGTGCCCAGGCCAAACCGTGCCAGGCTAGAGGGACAGATCAGTGACATGTTCTGCATGTGTTTTATCCAGGCAAACGTCTCTCCCTATGCAGATCCAGCCTTGCAGACAGTATTCATGTGGTGGCAGATGCCCATAGCTCTGTGGGAGTATGACCCTCCCCACCTTCTCCACCCCTCCCGGCAACCTGCTGCACCACCTTCCCTCTTGGCCTCCTCCCCACCATGCCCATTTGTGTGCCAAGCCAGTTCCTGCCTCCTGTCCTGCATCCCTTCATCCTTCCCAACCTCCTCCTCCTGTGCTCTAGTCCTCAGCCAAACATCCAGCTCCCAGTGCTTCCTCAGAAATACTTCCTCTTGTTTTTCATGTTTCTAATTTTGTTTTTCTAATGTTTTCTTCCCTGTAGATCCTCAAATATGTCGAGTGCTTCACAGGACCAAACATCATGGCAATGCACACCATGCTGATAAACAAACTTCCAGATTCTGGTAAGGAAAACTTGAATTAGAGGAAAACAGATAAATGGTTGTGTCTATGCCAAAATTGAACTTAGTGTTTTAGAAAAGCTGTTTAAAAAAAAAAGAGACAAATGAAAAGAAATAACCTTAAAAATTTACAAGGCCATTTTGGTAATAGTATGTTTTCTTTCTACCTTGACTTAATGAGATAACATAATGAGATAACATGAGAAAACTCAGGAGAGTTTTTAAGGCTGCACATAGTCTAAATAGTATGGCAAGTGAGGCAAGTGGAAATAACTGTATCTATTTAAGAAGCAAAATCAATGGCAAAATAAGTATATAAATCATATATAAAAGGCTCTTTTGGTGTAGATTATATGTTTCCATTTACATGTGGGGAAGAGAAATAACAAGCAAAACTTCAACAATATTTATTTTTGTTTGGACTTTATGGAAGAAAGCCTCTAGGGCAGAGACTGGGAAGGCTGCAGTGCATAAATTGAGATAAATAAACGTGCTGGGTGCAGCACAGACAGGGTTGGTTCTGCTTGCAAGACAGTGGTACATCCAGTGCCTGCAGACAGCACAGCTGTTTGCAAGTCTTTGTGCTGGGGAGGTATGTGCAACTTCATGCTGGTTAAAGTTTTTAAAACTGGTGGGCAGCCAAAATGAGTGGTGAAGACATGGCAGGGGATTGGTGGTGGTGAAGGCCAGCAAAAGGAGCCTTCTGAGGGGTCACACAGCCAAGCAGCCTCCTGGCTTTCACTGTGTGACCCCTTTTGGGATGGGGTGGCAGCTCACCCGCTTGGCTCCCAAGGCTGTGGTGGGCTGGAGCAGACCCTGGGCACACCAAGTGTCTCCAGGGGAAAGCAGCAGCTCTTCAGGATGCACTACAGTGGTTTAACAGGAGGGGGAAGGCTGTGTCATGTGCATTGAGGTTGAAGGCTCTGAACTTGTGTTGCAGACAAACAGACTTTTCTCCACCCCATGCATCAGGACCTGCACTATTTCCCGTTCCGGCCTGCATCCCGCATCGTGTGTGCCTGGACTGCCATGGAGAGGGCTCACCAGGACAACGGCTGCCTGGTCGTGCAGCCAGGGACACACAAGACAACCCTGAAGCCTCACGGTTACCCGAAGTGGGAGGTGGAGTGTCACAGAGGGCTGGGAAGGGTGTGCATGAAGGGGCCGTGCTCTGGCTGGGCAGAGCTGCCTGTGGGGGGAGGATGTGCAGGTCAAAGCTGAGGTTTTCAGTGTTTTGGGTTTTCTTCTGTTTACGCAAATACTGATGTTGGTTTGGGAGAGAGTTCCTTGGGTGACCTCACTCCGTGTGACCTGGGAATATTTGCCTCTGTTCCCACCTTCACCTGGAAAATGTCCAGCATGTCACGGCATGACAGCATAAACACATGCCATGGTTTTCCACTGCCCTTGCCAAGTCTGAGGGCCCTGTCTCCTCCTGTCAACTTGTTCCTTCCCAGTAGCCTGTGTCCTGTGCCCAGGAGGAGAAATTTGATAGTAAATGACTGGATGGAATTAAATGTCAAGTGGTATCTTCCTTTTGAGAGTGGATGTTTCCCAGCCTGGACTGTCACTGGTGATGGTTACACTGGCAGCAGAAGGCTGGACTCCAGCAGAGGCATCAGGCCACACTTGTGGGATTCCCCAGTGCTCTTCTCTGTTCTCTCCAGCTGAGAAATGTTCTTAATTGTCCAAATCCAACTGCAGAAAATACGAGAAGTATTATTTTGCTGTACCTCAGGCTTGAAGTGAAAAACTAGTAGGCAAGTAGTCAGACTTTCAGCTTGGCATATGGAAAACTCTGTCCAGGGAAAAGCAGATCCATAGCTGTCCCTACTGCCCTACTGTGCTCTGAGAATCAGCCCTTGCTCTAATTTCAACTGAGTGATTTCCATTCAGCGTTTTTTCTTCTTAGGGTAAAACTAACAAACTTTTCCATGGACTGCTTGATGAGGATGAGAAAATTCCCAAGGTTCACCTTGTAATGGAGAAAGGAGACACAGTGTTCTTCCATCCCCTGCTCATTCATGGCTCTGGGATAAACAAGACATCAGGTTTCCGAAAGGTAGGAGAACATACTTTGATACAACTTTTTATATTCTTGATTTAAAAAAAAATTATGAAACTATCCCCTCTATTTTTATCCCCCACCCTCTTTGAACCCTTTCCAAGCTCTTGAATATGTGAATGAATGTTTTAATGAGTTTTTATCTTTCTAATATACTTTTGCTCTCCCTTAGTTTTTTATTATTTTATTTTTAAATATTTATCTTCTGTGAGAAGAGCATGCTGTGCAGCTGCTTGAGAAAAACAGAGCAGGAGTAGAAATGAGATGTTGAATCTGTATTTGAAGCCTGGCTGGCTATACCAGCTTTTCCAGTAGTTCCCTTTCAGCTGTCCCAAATACCAGGATCTTCTCTTTCTTCCCTGTCTTCTTGGTATCTCAACTCTGAATAACAGGAGCCTCCATCATCCAGTAAATAATATTTATTCATATGATTGCACAGCCCATTTCTCTATAAAAGATTTGTTCACATGTCATCATGGTTATTTAACTAAAAGAGGTCAAAGTGCCCTTCTCTGGAGGCCTGATCCTGTCTCAGAAGGGATTCATCCAAGCACTGCAGCACAGGCTGCTCTATTTTTATTTTGCCTACTATGTGACCTGTTCTTCCAGCCCCAGGAGCAGTTTATTGGTGGCTTGAAAATAAGTGGACAGTTGTGACCCTTTGGGTGCAGGAGCTAAGAACCCTCGCTGAACACACAGGTGTGCTCCAGCCCTGACTTTCCCTGTTCCCACTCCAGCTGCTGATGCTGTGAGGTCAAGTAGCACAGCTCATGCTGAGGGAGTGTTTGGGGCAGAAGGGAAGGAAGAAGAGCATGTCAGCAAGTAAGAGTATTTCTCCAAGGGGACACTCAGGAGAGCCGGAGTGCTTGGAAAGGAGGCAGGAATTTGCTGACTTGATCTGTAAGGAAGGAGTGAGGTGTCCACAATCTGGAATGCAGGAGGTCTTTTTCCAGCAGTTCTTTGTGGTCAGTGTGGCAGTGAGTGATGCCCAGTTTCCTCACGCAGAGCATCAGCTGTCACTTTGCCAGCTCAGAGTGTTACTACATTGATGTCAAGAACACGAGTCAAGAGCACCTGGAGAAGGAACTGGAGGAGATGGTTCGCAAGAAATACAACGCAACTTCTGTGGAGCTCAAGGTGAGACTTGGCTCAGTGCCCTTGGTTACAGACCAGGTCAGTTCCCTTTCCCAAGTCTCTTGTGTGGCAGATTTGTGCTTTGCTATGTCCAGTTTGGCAGATCAGGCTGTACCAAGCAGAGGTGCTTGGCAGGATGAAAGACCTGATGTTCAGACCATGACTGGCAGGCTCTTTTGGGACCTTTTTCCTCATAATGCCTTGCTCTCTGGTAGCCTCTTCACATCCCTTGAGCTCCAGAAGTTCCTCCTGAAGCTCTCCTTGTAAATAAAAATACGTGGTCATTTGCCCTGAATTCACAAGTATAAGAAGGTGCAATAAATTCAGTGCTCGTCCAGTTTGTATGTCCACAGTTCTTACAGTTTCCCCTCCTCATGGTGGGTGGGTTTTCCTTTTAAAACAAGTAGCCTCATCTGATTGCAGTAAGAGACTGATTCTTTTTTGGTTAAATATAAATAACATCAATTGTTTAGACTCAAGACTACAGCAGGTGTGTCAGCAGTGATACACATCTGCTTCAAAAAAAAAAAAAAGGGGGACTAATAGACTCTTGCTGAATAACTGAGACCATTGAGTAAAATAGAAAGCAAATCTAAATTCTTCAGGATTCCAGCCACTGAAAGAAAAATAAACCTTGTTACTGGGATGAAAATGTTCTGAATTTGTTAATCGCAAAAGTTCCCAAGCATGTGCACAGCCAGTATCAAGCCAGTAAAGTCTAGATGTAATAGGCAGCAATTTCCTTTTAAAGTATACATACTTTACAATGTCTAAGGCTTTCTGGAGGAGAGGACTTTCTTTTTCACCGTGGAGGTTTTTGTGTGCTGCTCATTCCCCCACAGTGTGCCTGGGTATGGTGGGGTGTCCAGCTGTGCTTTGCAAGTCTGATCTTACATGTCTGCAAGGTCACAGCTTTGGCTTCAGTTCCTGGGGTTATTTAGGTACTTGGTGAAATCCGAAGGGAGGCATAGGGAGGCTCTCCCCTTTCCCTGAGTGGACATGAGGTGGTGCCCATACAGGCCTCAGAGAACTCTCTGTGCTTTTGTTTAGCTTTAAGGCTTTTTTTAACCAGAGCTGGAGTTTTCTCCCAGAGGAGTGCCCAGCTCTTATTTCACCTTCACAAGGTGATAAGAACAAAGAAATCCTCTATTGTCGCCTCTGTAAACTGGAATCGTGGTCGCTGTTTTTTCAGGCCCTCAAGGCTTTTCCTTTGTTTCATTTTTGTTTTGAAGGATATTTGGAACTTCCGAGCACGGCTGGTGCAAGGGGAAAGAATTAACCTGTAGAAGACCCCGTGAAGAGCAGGATGGAAAACATGTACCTGAGAATGAGCTTCTCTGAGGGAAGAGCACAGACCCTGCCCAGGCGGGCAGAATTCCCTGTGCTTTGTTGACCTCTCTAATGGTAACTTAGCCAAATGCTGCCTCACAAAATCAGTTTATGTTAATTCAGAATAATTGGACTGAGGTTGGACAGCTTTATGTATATCAAAGGAAACCTAACCTAGAAAAACAGATTTGCTGTGGATGTCCTAGACAATCAACAAATTAAGGTCCTGAGAGAACACCTTGATTTTCTTCATGTTTTCATTCTTGTTGCCTAAAAGTTTCTCAGATGACACACCTTTGGAATGATGCTGTACCAACTTAAGAGTTTATGTAAGATTTTCCAGCATTTCCAACTTCCTTTTCTATGCAAAAAATAAAATAAGAGTTTCAGACAAGCCCTCAGTATGAGCTGACATGGGAGGTTACTAGATAGTTGATGAAGATGAGGGTGTTGGTACCAGCAGAATCAATGGTGTAAGGAAGTGTATAAAGGGAAGGCAGCAAGCACTCACAGAGACAAATGGGATTTATGGGCAGGAATATGATTGCTGTAGAGTTCCTGAGGGCTTGGTGTGGCATTGTACCTGACCAGGCAGCGCTGGCACAGGTTAAATATGTGTCTGATGGTGTTGGGAGCTACTGGGGCAACAAATCAGCCTCCCACTGGCCTTGCACAACTGATCCAAGGCTGTGTGAAGTGAGGGAATCCTTTGAGCCTGGCAAGTCTGGGAATAGCTGTCTCTTGCTGCTGCCAGGTCAAGGAGGTGTTTGGATGCTCCCTGGGTATGCAGTGGTGGCAGCATGGAGTGATACACATTGAAGTGATCCTCTCGCCTTTCACAGTGTTCTTCCTTGCTTTCTGAAAGATTATTTTGCTTTCAGAAAATATTTTTTGAAATACAGAATAAATCAGAGTGAAACTGCACTTGAGGGCTGTTGTGTTATTTCTGCTGCTCAGAAACTGGTAGTGGGTGCATCACTGAACACCCCAGTGCAGAGCATCAACCCTCAGCTTTTTTCCACTCCCCTCATCCACCCAAAAAAGGTGCAAAACAGCACCAAAGGCTGCACTGATGGGCTCTTGGGGCACCTTCTGCCCTGTTTTGTGGCTCTTACTGCACAGGAAGGTTTTCTTGTTTGTTTTTAAACAAGGTGAGGTTCGAGCACAGTTGTTTCATTGGTCCTTCACCCTTGGTGGTGGGGTGAGGTATCTTGGCTGTGGTTCCCACCTGGAGACAGACAAATCCTTTCCCCAGCCTCTGGTTTCACCCCAACACCAAGAATTCTGGTGAGTGGGACACTTAGGACAGACCCCCAGCCCTGCTGAGTGGGTGATTTTGAGTATCCTGGTCCTGTGTCTCTTCTCATGCCCTCTATAACCCTGGCACTGATCCAGCTCCTGGGGAGAGCCTGGGCCCAAGAGAATTGGAGTTTGAGATCCCTCTGCTGATTTTGCTGAGCTCTGGCTCGCAGCCTAGCTGGTGCTTTCCTTGGGATTTTCGTGAGAATTTGTTGTATTCCATCTGGTTCACAGCACAGGATTCATGGAGAATCTTCTGTCAGGCATTACTGGTAGAGCTGGGTTGTCTGCAGAGGGAGCTGTGGCCACAGAGAAGAGCTACAGGTGTCAGATTTCTGGTTTCAAGACTGAATTTCTACAGCTGGGAAAGAGAAGAAAATGAAGTTTAGCTTAGTTTTAAAAAATGTATGCATCTCTGCCTACGGATTTAGGCTTAAATTCCCTCTTCCAGAAGAACAAACCCATCGAAGACCTCAGACATCATCTAAATTCAGCAGTTGTCCCACCTGATGAGAAACTTTTGTCCTCACTCCTTCCCACAACACCAGAGCTTGGGGAGGACTAAGCTTAGGCAAGATCCTCTTGACTGTGTGCAAGGCCAGCTCTGCTGCATCCTGGCAATGCCAAGGAGTCTGATCCTTGCCCCCAAAATCACCCTGGGCAGAGCCAAATCCAGCAGGGCGTCTCACCCTCTCAGTAAAGCTACACACATTCATGGGTGCAGGACCATGTCCCTGGGACAATAGGATCCACAAGCACTTCCTCATGGGATATGTGAGCAAGGACTGGAGTCTGAAGGATTCTCCATCAGTTCATGTAAATGTGATTTCCCGTGTGACGGATCTACCTAGTAAATGTTTTCATGTCCCTGTTCCCACTCAGCAGAGATTCTGCAATCCCAGATTTCCAAAGCACTTGCCCTGCTAGTGGAAATTCATGTCTAGAAACTCATCTCACTCTCCAGCACTTGGTTATCTGGGTTAAAACCAGCCCACAGCCATATGTCTCCTAAGGTTTGGTCCTAGGGTCACTGCAGAGCTGTGAGGTCTTACCAACCTTCAGGTCCAGACTCCCTCTTTGGATTGTGACCACAGCAACAGGAAGGGGAGGAGGAGAGGAAAAGCAATAATTAACCAAGGCACGTGCTGTCCCACTTTAATGCTTTTTCCAGAAGGAAATCTGCTCAGTGCACCATGGCTCCATGAAGAACAAGTGCAGGATCACAAGTGCTGTCCCCAAAAACACTGCCCATCCTTCAATGAATTTTGCAATTCCAAAGTAACTATTTCCACCAGAAAGGGCTTTTTTTTTTTTTTACTCTCCTGTGAAAAGTTCATGTGAAAAGAAGCAAGAGCCCTGCCAAGACAAGGTCCATGTTCAGCCTGTGGCCTCCATCTTTTTTTGGAGTCAGCCTGGAGGAAAGCTGACCCCAGGTGGTGATGAGGACAGGCTGCATTCACTCCACTCCTGGTCCTTGGAGCAGGAGCTGTACCTCCACCTTCCCTCCCACAGCAAGTGCCTTGCCCCACGGGCTGTGATGAAGCCACATTCCCAATTGCCTTGGAAAGACCTTTGCTCTTATCCCTGTGAATTTGCCTCCAGCTCTGAATGGAGCCAGGAGGAAAAGCAGCATTTGGACTTGGCATCTTGCCTCAGACTTTACAGACACAAGGAAGCTTATTTGCTGTTATTTGAGCATTTGACTTTCCCAGGTTGATGTCTTTTTCTTGGATGGCCGGAGGAGGTTATGGAGAAGTTTGGATTTCCTGGCTCTTTTCAGGTTTACCTTGAAGGAGTTTTTTCCTGTTTCTGCAGTTTAGGTTCACCATGTTATCTGTCCTTGGACTTTTTTTTTTAATAGCAGCATTCAAGTTTCAAAAAGGGGCATGTAAAAATTAGACATCAGGCTGCTTATTTGGCTGCCTGCAGTTGCATGAAGCCCCAGTGTTCAAGACACTTTTTTTTTTTTGCCTTGACATTTCACATGTGTTGAAAACAAGGGCTTCCTGGAGCTTGGTAAAAGACAATAAACACGGGGAATTTATTTTGCATAGAATTTATGTGCTATTTTCCAGACTAATAGCTCAGAAATGTCAAATTTAGTTTGACCTTGCTGACAGCAGTTGCACGTTCAGCACTTTGTTGTGAAGACACTGGATAGGTGCCAAAGGAAGGATTTTGAATCCTGGCTTTGGCTTCTAGTGCTGTAGATCAAAGTCTTAGTTCATGCAAGAGAAATGAGGGGGAAAAAGGAAGTTTGAGTAACTACATTACAGTTTTTTCAAAGTAGATTTGACTCTGTAAGCCGATCTGGGATGCAGGAGATCTTTTTCCAGCAGTCATTTGTAATGGAAGTGGCAGTGAGTGATGCCCAGTGTCCTCACACAGCTGTCACCTCACCAGCTTAGAGAGCTTCTACATTGATGTTAAGAGCATGATCCAAGAGCAGCTGGAGAAAGAATTGAATTTGGACATGCAAAATATAAAATGACTTCTGCTCCAGACCTTGTGCTAATCGTAAATCAAAACCTTATCTTGTAACTCACAAGTATTTTTGGCCTTTTTGCTGATAAGGCTTCTTGCTGCCTGCCTGTGCTGGAGAAGTGCCCTTGCTCCACAGACAGCCCCTTCACATCCCTGGAAATCAGCCCAGGAGCTCTGCAAATTCCTCCTCCAGCTCCACTCATCACCGTTCCCACCTCTGCTGCCAAAATTGATTTCATCCACCTTCTTTGCTATCTTCCAGTGCAAATCAACGCAGGTAGGGCGAGCTTGTGCCAGCAGCTGTTTAGGTAAGAGAGGCTGTTACTCAATTCTTCCATAACTGGATGTGCAAGAAGAGGACATTGTTTATAAAATTCACGTGAGCATCTTTGCTCACCACATCAATCCAATGAGCCTTTTGGCTTATGCCAAGTGGGGTTTTGTGCATTGGAGCTTGTAGCTTTTAATTTAATTCGGTGTTGTCTGTACTCTTCTATTTGAGACTTTGAAGAGACAGTGAATAAGCTAATGGGTGTTTTTATGAATACATGGCCAAACAGATCAGCTCATACCAGGAACAAGCAGGAAACCCCGTATTCAAAGATGGCGTTTTCTAAGGGTTTTTTTGTTGTTTTGTGGGGCTTTTTAATGCAGGTTGTTTGGAAGAAATGATCAAAGGTAGTGCAAGGAAAAAATCAATCTTTAAAGTGACCTGTAAAGACCAGGATGGAAAATGTGTGCCTGAGCATCAGCTTCTGAGGAGCCAGATTCATGTGCTTTTTGCCCCCTGTGTAAGAACTTGCCCCAACCCTGCATTACGAAAGCATTTTATGCTAACACAATAGAGTTGCAGTGAGGCTGAAGAGTTGGACTTCAAAGAAAACCTGAACTACAAACCCAGATTGCTGCAGTTAGTTTAGGTAATCAAAGAAAGATTATGATGAGAATTGTGCATTACTTATTTTTTCTAGTCTCTCTCTTGATATACTTTTGGGGTGATACTCTATTAATGTAAATTTATTAGTAATCTTAATATAATTATCATAAATTATATTATTAACATAAAATTCTGTGTGTGATTAGTGTTTAAGGTTTGTAACATCTTTTTTCTGTGTAAAATCAACCAGTGATCCAGCTTCAGTATGAGCTCACAGGGGAAGTCATTGATATAGGTCATGAAGAAATGGAATTTTTTATTTTTGAAATAAAAGATTAAATTGGAGCAAAACCAGCTTTAGTGGCTGCACTGGATTATTTCTGTGGTTCAGAAATTCTGCTGTTGCATGTGTGGCTGAATAACCAAAGCAAACCCTGGAAAGGCAGGTGCTTCGTCTGAGGAAAACATCAGGGGGCTGCAGCTGAGAGTCACCCAAAAATCCAGTAACTGCTGGTCCTGCAGGATGCTTGGGCCAAACCCATTTTGGAGACAGCTTTGGGCAAACCACCTGCCAGTACCTCTTCATCTCCTCACTGACCATCCTGATCCCAGCTTCCACGTTGTTAGAGCCAAGTATTCAGGAAACAGGGTAGCAGTGCCATCTCTGGCACAAGAAAAGTATCTCAAAAAATAGGCAAACAATTCCAATGCATCCACCTCTCCCACTCCTTGTTCACTGCTGAGGTTTAAGCAAAGCAATTGGTTTGGTTTCTTCACCCAATTTTTGCATACAAGCAAGTATTGCTTTCACTCCCAAGGAGGCACATATGTTTCTCACATATCCCAGTCCTGGGGGCATTTATGGAGATAAAGCATTAACCCCTCCTTTGACAATTTAATTTCTGCAGAATCTCCTTTTCATTGGCCCAAGAGACAGGAACTGAAAAAGGTTGAAACTTTCAAGGTGCTGGCTGAAGGCTGATACTGACATGGAATTTCGTGCTGGTTTTGTGGACTCCAGGTGAGAAATCCCTGTTAATTCCCTGAATGAGCAAACTGTGTGAAAGGCAAAGTTACAGACCACAAACCCATTCCTTTTGGTGATTCAGCACTGAGCTCGTGGGCAAAGACGTTGAGGAAACAACTGATCCTCTTCCTCAGAGAAATGATACCATGCAGATCCAGGGAGAGTTTCATTCTGCACTGTTTATTCTGAATGAGGAATCCACAGGAGTCGTTGCCATCAATGTCTCAGTTACAGATTTAGTCCCCTACCAGGGACACCCCCCTCAGCAAATGGGCACCAGTAAGAGAAGAGGGCTGCAGAGTGCTGAGGTGAATCTGGCCAGTTGCTTCAAATGAAGTGCCTTATTTCTCTTCCAGCCCCTGTGCAAGCAAACAAGAGGCACTGGCAAGGCCACTGGGATATGTGAGACCATTAGTGGCACTTGATCCAGTCACTGAGGTTCAAGTGGTTTTAGGCACTTAAAAAGATTCTGTGATCCTACTGGGCACGAGCTAGGGGCAGGGAAAGGCTCAGGTCCAGGAAAAGCTGGTCAAAGGCCCCAGGCATCCCTAGAGAGATGTGCTTTCAGAAAAACACCTGTGTGGAGACAGCCCTTGTCAGGAGCCACTCCTTCAAGGGAGATTTCATCCTGCTTGATCTAAGACAGCTACTCTTCCCATTTAAAATGCCAGAAAAAGGGTAACAGCTTTTAAATATAATCACTCAGCTCTTTAAAACCACTCACAAAATGGTGCCAGATTCATGAAAATGCTTTTCAAAGTGGGAGCTGCAGGGCTGTAGCCACAAGAGCACTGTGGTGTGGGCTGTGTGACAGGGAGCTCTGAGTTTGCAGTGTAAGCACTGCTGGCTTGCACTGCCAAAGCCATGGAAGGGTTTTGTAACAGGTAAGCCAAGGGAAAACTCAGGAACTATCTGTTCCTAAGGGTTCAAAGTGAGTTATTCTGAAGCCAATGGAGAATGTTGTGTGCCTACAACCGTCTCACACCCCTTTTTGGCCAAGAGCTGAAGAACCTGACATTAACACATCACAGTATTAATTTCGTAAGTGCTTATGAAACCTGGAACCTATAGTCGTTCCTGTTCATGATGATTTGTCACTTAAAAGTCTGGTGAGGTCACTCTAGTGTTGTTAGTTAGAAAGAACAGCCATGAATGTGCATTTCACATGCAGCCTTATTCAGTCAAAAAAAGATCAAAGTTCAATATCCATGCACTGGCCTGGTGGACACTTTGCAGGTGTCCTTTTCATCAAGAACTGGTTCCTCTACTCATCCCTAAAACCTGAATCCTCATGACAGTCCTGTATAAATGTCTGTTTCAGACACAGAAATCCATCCTTATGTTGTGAAAAAAATCAATTCCAGGTCACTTAAGACTATTGAGAAATTTTGGTTGTTCCTCTCCTCTTGGTAAAAGCATTTCTCCACCAATCTTCGGACCTTTCTTCTCCTAGAAACATGAACCGTGGAGAAAAGAAGTTAAATGTGTGGTAGATGTCTCCTGAACACTTCTCTGACAGAAGTTGTGGTAGGACTAAATTACCTGATTAAATATTGACAGACACTCTAGGGACCTGGACATTCTGAATTCTTACGAATTTGTTCAAAAGCAATTTCCTCACAGTTAAATAAAACAAAGCTTTGAGAACAGAAAACAGAGAGGAAGCCCACTAAAATACAGACTGCAGGTATCTGTATGTGCTTGACAAAATGCAGAGCTGCTTGGCTTTGCTGGGAGCTCCTAAGGGCACAGAAGCAGAGAGGGGGACGAAAGTACCACAGGAAGCAGCCGGAGTGCTGAGGTGCTCAGAAACTGCTGGGTCACACTTACTTTTAGCATCCCATCTCGCTCCCACTTGAAGAGGCCACAGGTACTGAAAGATGAAGATGGCAGGTGAGGATCACTGTGGTGTGTAGGAGGGGGTCCAAAAGTAGCCTCACACCCAGCCCATGCTGCTTGGCACAAGGGCCAACGTTCCCGTTTTAGGACACAGTTATGTGACTCACAACACGTTACTTGTGAAGGGACAGTACAGAAGTCCCAGTCACCATTTCATGAGGCTCAGTTCTTACCTGCAGGGCTTTTTGGGGAGCCTGTCAAGGGAAATAGCTCTGCTTCCACAAGGACATTTGAAAAATCGCTTGATGGCATCATGCCAGAGGTAGTCGTGGTTATCCTGCACACACGTCTCCAGAGGCTTGAAATAGGTGTAATTACACTGTCAGGGAGGAGAGAGCTGTGAGTGCTTCAGCAGCAAGTGAGACCTGTTCTGTGGGCTGGCAACAGCTGAACGTTCAGAGGGAGCATCCCTGTCCTCTCCCATCCTGAGGAGCACACCAGTTGGATCACTGCCCCCGGCCTTGTCACTGCTCCTTCTAATGCCACCCTCCCTTTGCCACCACCCTGTGGCCCTGCTCCCAGCACCTCATGGGGCACACACTGTCCCTCCGCACAGCCCCAAAACAGGCAGGGAAGGCAGCAAGAGGGAAAGGTCAGCAGGGGCTGAAACTTTGGGATTAGGAGGTAATGCTTTCCTTCATCTCAGCACATTTGGGACACTCATAAAGCTGCACTCCTCTTCCTGATGGCAAAGTCCCTGGAACTGCAGATAGAGGATTCCCACCCAGTGCTAATGTTTTCAAGGCACTTTGCTTATTTTGTCATGAAATATGGGAAACTGAGTGTCCTTGTACAAAGCACATCATGGAAGAAACTGAGAAGATTCAGAACACCAATATCCAAGGAACCGCTGGCATAAGCATCGAGTTGAGATGTTCAGCACAGCACGGAAGCCTCCCTTGCCATGTCTCAGTCACTCTGTGCACAGGCTGCTCTCAGCAACAGGCATAAGGAACAAAACTGTCTCCATCTGATCCCTGCACTGGCCCAGGGCCAAGAGAGTGACAGATGGGAGTCTGCAGGGTAGTCCAGCATCATTTTGTAGAATCCATGCTCCACTCCACTGCTGTTACCCTGGCTCCCATTCACTCACCGTTTTACATGTCACAACTCGACATTTCACAGCTTTAATGTTCCTCATCTTCTCTTCCAGTTCTTCCTTTTTCACCAGTGGCTGAAAGTATTGCTCCTGCAGCTCAGCCTCAGCCTGGGGGGCACACAAAATGGCTTGTGAGGAGACAAAGAGGGGAGAAGCCATTCCATAAATGGCCTTAGGGCAAATTATTACCAGGCCTGCTTGAAGCAGATTGCAGTCTGGGAGCAGAGAAACACCACATCTCTCTTGCTTCAAACAATCCATGTTGTACATAAGCTGTGCTTCACCAGCACTGAAATGAGCCACCTCTGAGATGTACGGGTGGGGAGCTTTAACAACAGCATAAAGTTCTGAAATAAGCACATACTCACGAGGACAGTGCAGAGAGAGGTCAGGTAGGCAGATATAATGAATGTAATTGGTTCTTAGCCAAAATATTACTCCCCAGAAGACCTTAAAACAACTATGACTTCACACCAATAAGTGTCCAAGACAAAAGCCCTGTGCCACTGGAGATGCTGTACCCCATGGAACACGCTCAGCAGAGACCCCAGTGTGAGAAGCCCAAACTCAGCTCTTCAGGGCACCTGCTGGCATTTCACAGGTTCCACAACTGACGTAAGTCTACTCCTTGGCACAATCTGGAGCCTATGATATGTTTGAATGCCTGCTCCTTGCCGAAATTATCATGAGGAGTCCAGTTCTAAGCCCTCAGCCATGGCTGGATGAAGGCCATACCTCTTTCAGGACATCTGTGTGCTTGGACTTGGCCTTCAGGATTTTCTGGAACTCTTCTGATTCCAGATAGGCCAGCTGCTCACGCCGTTTCTTTTGGGCAGGCTCCAGTTCATCTATTTCTAGGGAGACAAAAAGGCTCAGTCCTACAATACAAGGCTATGATCTCTACATGTGATCACTGCAGGAGATTTTGGAAGTTTCAGGTCTCTCAGGCAGATGTTCAGGTCAAAGAGTTTGGAAATATGAAGCCAAGTTCAAATATGGCTTCAAAAAAATTAAAAGCTTTTTAAAAAAAAATAATATTGCATTTTCTCTCAAAGCACTGTACTAGGAATTTTCACATTACTCCCAGGAGTGCAAGCACTGTTCCGTCATTGACTGATGAAGAAACTTTAACAGGAATTAAGCAATTCATCCAAGATCATGCAGTAAATCGCCAGCAGGGAAACTCAAGTTCCCACAAAAAATTCAGATACCTTCCCAGGTGGGAATATTTCTTGGTTTCCCTTGGTGAAGTCAGCCATGCACTGCAGATGCTCAAGTGCCAAAAGAAAGGGAACAGAGATGAGGACAGGGAGCTATCCGAGCTTACATCTCACACTTTCTCCACAGGGTTAGAGATTGTTTAGTCTTTGCAACAAACCCTTGAAGTTCCAAACAGATCTAACTTGGCCTCTCTTTAGCGATTAAGTCCTTAACCCAGCAACTACTGCTCTGTTCAGTAGAACAGAAGCACATTTTTTCTGTTCTAGAAGCTAACAATACATACCATTCTCTGCTTCTGCACTTTGTGGCTGAGCAACGTTTTTCTCAACTCTTTCAACAATTTCTAGGACATCATCAACATCAGTCCGTTTCCTCTTGACACTGTTTGGGTCCGTTTTGGGAAGAATCTGGCCTTTTGCTCGTAGTCGTTGTATTGCAGCCAGCTGAAAAACAGGAAAGAGCAAGGGAAGTGCTGGTGACCTGTCTGGCTCCCATGCTCCTACTTCCAGAGTAGCAGAGAAAGGCTCTTAAATGGAAGAGAGAACATCCACTGGCCTGAGCATGGAGCTGTCTGGAGAGAGGCACAACAAAATCCCAGCTCTGCTGAACATCTAATTCACCACACCACCCCACCTCTCACGACTTCCCAAACCATAAAGTCACTCCTCCACGGGTGTTACCAGGCCTGGTGTCTCTGCAGCTGTGTTTTACCTGTTTCACTAATCAGTAATTTTCCCAGAAAAATCAAATCACTTGAGATTTTCACATAAATTGATAATAATTTGGAACAAATAGAAAATTGCTTATAACTATTCCTTCTCATACTCCCAGAATGCTAAGACTCTCTCCTTCTAGCTGGAAAAGCTTCTTTGACAAAGAAACGAGCAGATTTTTGCCAAAAAAAGATGCAATCTGTTCTAGCTAGAAACCAAAATTATCCAAACTCATGGCACAACACAGCTAAACCAGTTGCTCACCTGGCAAATGGCAAACACCTGCAAGATACTGCACTAGCAGTGCCAAAGAACAAACAGGCAGAGTTTAGCATGCCAGGGGTTTTCAGTACAAATCCTTTGCCTAAAGGGATTGACTAAAGGCAAGATGGTAGCATGGACTTTGGCACTAACAGCTATCAGGAACCACACGTTTCCTGTGGACTGGAATGTAGGACAGTGTGATCCCACAAATGAGAAACTTCACTAACACCAGAACTGACCTGGCCCATATCTGACCAAAGACTCCTCTACCATCACAACCCAAAATTTCCCTTAACCTTTCCTTCTTAATACTTAAAAAAATCCAAAGAGCTGGTACCTTTTTGGCTTCTGCCAAGCTGTCTAGCTTTGGTGTTGGAGGTGGAGACCTGTCAAAGAAGAGGATATCTTCTCCTTCCGAAAAGCCTCTACCTAGCTTGGGCCTTTGAGGAGTTGACATTTTTGCAGCTTTGGGAAACTCTGCCCCAGGCACTGGGGAATGGAGTGAGGTCTGTCTGGATGAGGATGGGAGGGCAGGAGTGCTGGCTTTACTTGTGTTCTGGAGAAACCTTGTAAAACAAGAATAATTCATTCAATTAGGGACACCAGTCGAAGAGATAGAAGGTTTAAGAAACAAATAGGAGGGGACGCAGACTATGATTTTTCACTATTTAGCCTTTTATTGCTAAAAGAAACATACGGCACTTTAGGCAGTCAGAAGAGAAGAACAAGACTGGTAAAGAACTTGCTGGGTTGCTGAAATCAAGAGTGACTTAAGAAGTCACCAGAAGGAGTGAACGACCAAGTGTTTTCAAAACTAAAATCAGAGAGAGGCATCACACGAAGCTGTGAAGTAAGAAGTGAAAACACAGTTACACTTAGGGCTACAATAACAGAACCCTTCCTGCAAAAGCAGCATGTCTCACCGCCTCTGAATCTCTTCAGACCGCTTTTTTCTGGCCTCCAGCAATTGCTGTTTCTGTTGCTTGAGCAGTGCTGAAGCAGAGATAGACTGGAAATTGGCCCCTTGCTTCTTTTCAGCATCTGGCAAAAAAGAACAAACCAAAATAAAAAGCCACTTTGTTCAGAAGAAGGTTGGGTGATTTTAGGAGTGGGTCTTCCTTCAGGCAAAAGGACAATACCTGTTTTGGTCCAGTGTTTGCAGAGGTTTCGTGCTCCAAAAGTTGGCTGTGCCAGCAGTTCCCTGAATTCTTCAGAACACTGCATCGGTCTCTTTGCTGCACCTAAGTGGAAAAGGCAGAAATACAACAGATTTGGAGCAAGCAAAAGAAGCAGCCCTGGCTTCAGGGATGTAGAGTCATCTAGACTGGAAGAAACCCTTGCATGTCATCTGAGCACTTCCCAAAGCAAGGCCAACCTTTACGTTATATTCGCTTGTCCAAGGTCTTGACCTTTGTCACAGTTCTATCCCTTCAGCAACTTCACCACTCAGTTCCTCATCAGCCTTGGCTGTCTGTGTCATTCCTACCATTCCCATTCCCATGCTTGAAAGTCCTGAAGCCTCTACATTTTATTCCTGGAGAATTAAGAGCAGCTAAAAATGGCTATGGACATATACTGTGTTGTCTGAAGTGGAGGCAACTGATGGAACTGAAAGATGTAAATAAGACATCTTAAGTAGCATCTAGAACACAGTTTGAATAATCTGTCACCTGCTCTCCAGTGAGCATAGAAAAGGCCTATTATTAAGTGCTTTACAGAAACAAAATGGAGGCAGAGAGGACTGGTGACATCCCAAAGGCTATGCAAGGAACATACTTTGACACAAAAGAAACAGGGTGGGTTCTCAGGAGGTTCCCTGCATTGCAGCCCTGACTGATTTATACTTAGTATTCCTTAGAAGCTTTCAAGATTGACAGAAGTAATTTATTTTAATCAAATAAAATAAATCCTCTGGTAAGAAGTTCTGAAAACTTCCCATTAATCTGGCAAAGATCTTCTGTCACTGTCCAAAGACAGAACAGGAGACTTAATCTGGGCGCACTGATGAAAAAAAAGATGCATGGAGCTACACAGTTGCTTAGCTACATTTGCCTTGCAGCTGTGATCTCAAAAGGGAAGAGGAGTTTTGACCAACTGAGGAAGCTGCCTGCAAACAACAATCTCTGCAGCAAAGTGACTGCTAGGCTCACTCAGGGAGTTAGCAGGCCCTGGGATACATCTACCCATCAAGCTGGAAACATCTAAAGGGTGAAGAGATTATGTAGGTAATTGATTACCAATTTTCTGCCTGGTTTCCAGGACAATTGCATCAGCTCCTCTCACAACCAGGCTGGAGAGAGTGGTTTGAATCTTCCTTTTTGGCACAGTGGCTGCTGCACTAGAAAGAGGAAACAAATCCAGGACATCAGAGTTTTCCCATGCTTAGAGCAAGGACAGGAGCCCAAATCCTAGACCTAGTGCTACAACAAACCTCCATCCACCCCAAAGGCCCATCTGTTTGTCTTTGGGAAGGATGTGGATCTAAATCCAAATTCCAGCATAATGTTTAGGATCTCCCATTTCTCCCTGGGTTGAGATATGTATTTCCTATGCATTGAGACAAAACTAAACACAGAGCATAGCTTTGCTTTGCTCACAGTTAGTTTCAGGGATGCAAAGGAGGGTGGAATTACTCATCACTGTGGAGTCACACCAGGTATCAGAGGGCAGTGCTAAGGGAAGAAAAGCTGTGTCCAAGCACAAGGCTTGATCCAGCTGTGGCTCATCTTTCCACAGCTGTCTTCAGGGGATTTGAATCAAGGCCCTGGCCTCTCCATGATAGTTATGAGATGCATACTGATCTTGGTCACTCCTGTTTCTTCATTCACACACAGTGACACTGTGTTACATCAGCCAAGGAAGACATGGGAAATAGAGAATACACAGACGCTGGGATTGAATGCAGTGAGCCATAACAAAATACAGTTGTACTGAAAAATGCTCATCTCAGAGACTCAAATGCTTGAGATCTCATGATAAAGTTTATTAATCTACTGAAACACAATGCTGCCTGGCTTCACACCACAGTATTAATGCAGAGGTAAAAATATCCCTTACCACGTCTTAGCGCCAACTTAAAATTTTCCTGTCAAACAGGAGCTCTGTTACCCCACGTGGCCAGTAGGATTATGCCAAATGTGGGGTATTTATTCTTATTTGGTAGATGTAGTTAAGGCAAAGCATTCTCTAACTGAATAGACTCCCTTAGATATAGCTTCAGGCTCCCTCGTACATGTGAGGGAAATTCCGTTCAAAAGCAAAGAAAATAAAGCAAAGGTTTATCTTACACTGAGGCTGCATATGCTGCTGAAGAGACTCCTCCATAGTAAAACCCATCCTGACACAGCCTCTCCTTCAAAGAGGGATTTTTCCGACCAACTTTTTTGGGAATGCGTCCACCAGAAAAGGTGGACTGCAGGTCTGCCCGCTTTGAGCTGAGCTTCTTGTACTGGGACTGTATGTGGTACTGACAGTATTCACAGTCATTCTGAGAAGAAATGGGAGAAGCCTGTTACAGAACACCAGCAATTACAACTTACTTCGTTCCTCACCCACATGCATCCTTGTATGGCTAAACTGAAGTAACATCTCTCTTGTGGCACTTCAGCATTTGATCAACTAAGCAAATATATGCCCACACTCCAGCAATGAAACACAAATTGCCTATGCTAATCACTCGAAACAACTCTGCACCAAGGAATTCTAAGGCCATTTCTTGGCTGAAGTCAACTCATACCCCACCCAGGACCTCTTGCCCCAGATTCTGTATTCTTGACTCTGAACTGTATGCAATTTTATGTACTGCATGCACAGCCTCCTCCTGGAGTGGGTCTGCACTCACAACATTGATTTGCTACGAGTACCTTCTGTATTTGTCTTCTCCCCACTCCACACACTTTGAGCTCCTCCCCAGTTCTTCATTCCTTCATTTTTTCTCCTCCTTCTAAGTGCTACCCTACTGACTACAACCCTTCTGTCTCAGACAGGGTTCCTTTCAAATATCACAGCATCACCATAGCCTTGAAGTGATATAATTCACAAATCCTTTAAACTAGTACAAGTCAGTACTGTCCTAAAAGAAGGATCCCAATACCTTTTTCTCTCATCTCCAGTGCCCCACATTCAGGTATAAATACTCTTAACAGCTTGCAGGCACACTGGACCAGGGAACTCATTGGGTTAAAATCATTCCAAAAAATAGCCTTCCCAAGAAAAATCTGTTATTTTACCCTGGATGAGTTTTCTAGTGCAGTGCATGGAAGCTTGCACTGAACCAGAGTGGAAGGGTGTGGCAGTCATGGGTCAAGACCACCTCCTGTGGTGCAGCACCAGCCTTGCATTTAGGGAACTCCCCTGCTGCTGCATGGTGCCAGCACAGAAGCAGCTCCTCTGGCTTTCATTTCTCACTTTCTCCACACACTTCAGTTAGTTACAAGTCAACATCCAGAAACAAGTCAAAAAGTCAGAGCATCAGTACAAAATCTGCAGCCAGATTTCCACCAACTTAAGGATGTCCTGACTACTGAGATACAGACCAGGTTAACAATCTGTGCACAAGGATCACCATTCTTCTTCCTGGCTTTGCAGGTGCCCATATCCAGAGCTTCTCCCATGAGGAGGATCTTCTGGGGATGGTCAACAGACAAACACACCTGGACAGAAATCAGAACACACCTGGATGGGTCTTTTTCTAGGTGTCACTGGTTTGTCTTGAGTCTGGTTTGGTACCTCTGGTACTAACAAGGTGGGTTTAAAACACAGGCCTAGTTTACGAAAGCCACGTGTCCTATTCAGATGGAGAAAAAGGTCAGTGAAAAAGAAAAAAAGTGAATTTATTTCTCACAAAGAGATGAAAGACATTTGATTTCTACGTTCAGAGCTTCAGGAAACCAAAAAACAGCAAAGGCAGATCTAGTTGTGCTGTAATGGTCCTGTACAGATGCTTGGCTCTGATGCCATTATTATCCCCACATCCAGCACTGGTTGGGAAGAAGAGCTGTACCAGGGCTTTCTGTCCCTCTCCAAATGTCTAGGTCCAATCAAAACTGAGTCCTGTGCAGGAAGAGTGTCTACTTCACACAATCAAAGATACCAGGAATTGTGTCTGTAGCCAAAAGAACTCTTTCAGAAGTCAGTTTTACTGTAGTTCTAAATGTGAGTATTTTAGCTAAGATGAACCATTCTTGACAGTTAAATACAGCCCTCCCATTAAATCTGGTGTGC
Organism: Atrichornis clamosus; assembly: GCA_013400975.1. Lineage (NCBI taxonomy): Eukaryota > Metazoa > Chordata > Aves > Passeriformes > Menuridae > Atrichornis > Atrichornis clamosus. Next base: position 54,572 of record WBMZ01001147.1, read on the forward strand.
CTTTCTGCTCATCAACAGGACTATCTACTGCTTATTCATGCTAATTTAAGCAATTATATAGCTTAAAAGATAATTAATGAGATCCTTAATTTTTCTATTTGGGGAATTGAAAATGCAGAACACTACATCATCAGCTACTAGACTGAAATTCCCCTTGACAGAAGACACTGGAAACAGTTTCCATTCTAGTGCAACTTAAAAGGTATTAAAAATATATTAATTCATTAACAAAATGAAGCCATCTTAAATGTTTTGATACATACAGAGAAGTTATTCATGATGTTCTGCATTTATAAATAATCGATTAAACAAGCTAACCACTATGTATCGACTGACATACATTTACATAATACATTGTTTATTTAATAAATCAAATATTGCTGCTTCTCAGTTGTGATTTTTGAACCAGAAAACATTTTGCAATCACATCTCATGCTTGAGTTAGAAGAGAGAAATGAGCTTCTCCACCTTTTTCAGTTTTGAGAGACCTCTAGGCTGAAATAGGTGTTGCACTGAAGTAGCTGAATAAATGAACATACACTCCCTACACTTGTGGAAGAGCCAGCTGCTACTGGGAGCAGATTAAACACGGGAATAAACTCTGGGTTTAGATGCTTAATAGGACTTCTTGAAGTTCAGTCCTCCAGGAGAAAAATACACACCATGCAACTACCTGAATGCCATTCAAACCGTTGGGCAGACTGCTGCAATTGTAACTTTAAGATGTGTTATAAAGCTAAATCTCAGCCAAATGTGAAAAAATTCAGCTACAGGTTTTTATCTACACCTATGGGCAAGTGAAAAATCCTCTCACCTCGTCTGAGCCTTCTTTAGGTTTCATAGGGTTGGCATTGAGCAGCCCAATGACTGTGCCTTGGTCTGTCTTCCAGTGCTCTTTGTGGACCTCACCGAACAGGAAGAGTGAGACGCACTGACTGAGATCCCGCAGGTCGTTCAGCCGCCAGATACTGAAGGTTCTGCCCTGGAACAGACATTCCCTTTCCTTTCAGCTCTCGGTGCAGGGACACTGAGGGCACCCCCTCTTGCTATTTCTTTTAAAGAGCTATTCTGAATGCCCTCCTCCAAGGTTTTTGTCTGATTTAGAAAAGCACAATTTGTAACCTCAGTAGAGTTTAGATACAGTACCTCCAGCCATCCATGCTGCCAGTTCTAGGATTCTTAAAGGCCAGAGGAGCAAATAAAACTGCTACCACCAACCTTTCTGTGTTAAAGCTGGACAGCACACTTGCTCATTGAATAAAGAGGTTTTTACCCCACTGAACACACACACCCATGGCATATCCAGATCTGTTTCATCAGTGACTTTCTATAGGATATGTACAATACTGCATGAAACCAGACAAGCCAAGACCTTTAATACAGAAGCTTTTCATTAACTACATGGAGTTCAACTGATTAAGTTGAAGACCTAGAAAAGTTTCTCAGGAAAGACCACCAGCATTTCACTTGAACTGAGCAAGACATACAGTGAAGTCACTTACATTATTGGCGCTCTGAGGAGTGACCTTCTTCACTATGACTCCAAATGTTACCCAGTCTATTTCCTCCAAATTTTCAGTAGCAAGTTTGTTCTTCAGCTGGGACAGTCTGATGAGCTTCCTGTTAGCCATTTTCCTGTCCATTTCAGCTGAAGACACACGAGGTTTTCTGTATCAAGTGGAAGCATGTAAAAGAGAACACATCCATTGGCATAAATGGACCATCAAAACCATCCAGCATTTTCCTGGAGAGGCCACATCTTGCTGCAGAATGCCTCCGTGCCTTACTTCACCCTGAGGTCACCTGATACAAAACCCCTTGTTTAGAACACTGCACATATCAGAAAGCTACTGATCACACTGGGTTTTGTCCAAATAGCTGCACAGCAGCTCAGCCCCAAGCCTGCATTAACTCTGCTCATTTCAGAATAGCCAAGTACAGCTGACTGAGCTGGGAATGCAGCACGGGTTCTGGTGAGGACACCACGAGGATTCAGAGTCCTCTTGTGGCCACACTGAGTATGGGGATGGTGAGTGGCTTCTGTGTGGAGCAAAAGCCAGCTCAACTGGAGTTCAGCTGGGCTTTGCACATGCCTGCTGAGGCTATCCCCAAGGAAGGCAGCGCTAATAAAATTATGGCTTTTCTGTTAGAAAAGAGCAAAGGTGAAAACAGAAACATGGTACTAAGCCAAAAGTCAATGCTACCTAATTACTGCTCAACCAGCCAGTGCTGTGGCTTTGTGTTACATCCCCTGATGACAAGTGACTAATCTGACATGGTTAAATCATGTATATACGTTGCGTTTTCTCTGCCATTACTGGAAGGGTTGTCCCCAGAGCTCAGAGCTGGGCTGCTGACCTTAACCTCAGTCCCGAGAAGGTCTCCACAGACACCGGCTGAGTTGTTGCACTGGAGCACGTAGGCACATGGGAAGTCTTCTCTCTGGCCACATTACTGGCTGTGTTCCCCACGGCAGACTTGAGAGGCTGGAATGCCAAACTAAGGACTTGCTGTGGAGGAGGAATCTTGTTCTCTTTAGCAGAAAAAAAAAGAAAAAAGGCATAGCACCCATTACAAAGAATACAATAATTAACTGTAATAAGCTCTCTGCCACTGTGACCAGACCACTGCTGGTGCACTGACCAGTGCAAAGCTGTCCTGGATGTGTTCACACCGCTACTGGGAACTGTAAGCTTTTGACAAAAGCCCAGTGTGTTCCAGTGAAATGAAGACTGAGAGCAGTACCTGCTGAGGATGCTTTTGATTTCTGGATTCCTCGCTTGGCTGGCGGCAAAGAACTGCTCAGCTGGGATGAGAAACATGGTGACTCTTGCAGCTTTTGAACTTTCCTTTTCTTTAAGGGTGGACAAGAAGATTTACCTGGCCGAGGAAACAAAACGATGAGACCTTGGGATCTGGACTCACTCTAAGCACTGCTCCAAACTACCTAATTCCTAAATAACAAGTCCAAGTCAGTGTCCCACATGGAAACCCTTCAGCCAAGTTGTCAGCATCTGAAATGCAACAGCTGGAAAAGCCCCAATGACTCTTCCCCGTGACGACCTAGAACTTCAGATGTCACTGCAACCTCAAAGGAAAGAGGTGGTCACTGCAACCTCAAGGCTGTGGAAAGTAGAAACATTCCCCTGCTTTGCAATCTTCCCATGTAGTTTCATTACTACATCCAACATGCTATAGCAAAAAACACAGCTGCATTTACTATGTGTACCAACATCTGCCAGAAAGAAGGGACACTTTCAGAAGAGTCTGGACCATTTAGTCATGAAAGCTCTCCAATGTAGAACTAATCCATGATGGCAATCAAAACTGATTTGGTCTGCAGCTGCAAGAAAAAATCTGTGTGGGAATACACCAGGCCACCATTCCTTCTTGCCATTTAGTGCCCACTTCAGGGTTATTTGGAATCCTGCTTATAAACTGCATGTTGCTAAGCCAACAAATCATAAATCCCTTTAATTAGTCTCATTACCAGGGGCTTTCTTCTCAGGGCCTGAACTGGACTGCTGCCCAAGAGCAGTCTTCTGCAACTGCTCCTGTAATGTCTTCATCTGTTCTTGCAATTTTCTCAGTTCAGCTAAGAAAGAAAGGAGAAGAAAAAGGATAACAATGAAGACAGCAGGAAGCCATTGCAAGAAGGGATTTATGAGATCCCTGGAAGTGTGGCAGTTTTACCGCATCATGGAAATTTACAAAATGAAGACTTGAGTCACAATGCAGATTTACTTCATTCTATACAGCTCATAGCGAAGGGAAACTTTTCCATAGAGCCTGGAGCTGTCTCCTCTCATAAAAATATTTTACTTAGTCATGGTACGTTCCTTCCCATGTTGAATAAAACTTTCCTGCTGGCCATAAGACAATTTAAATGGCTGATGATTGTACTCCTTGGCATAAAGAAGTGCTTCTGATATAATCAAATACATGGCCTGGACACAGGAAAGCTGTGGCCAGCTCTGCTTCCACACTGACTGGTATGGCAGAACCTCTGTCAGTAAGCCCTGAGGAGGAAGGGACTGTGCTGTGCTAGTGAAAGATGCCAGGATGACAGCCCTGAATAGTGAGGCAACATTGCTCTTCATCACACAAGGCACAGGTACACAGGCAACCTTCCCTATCCTGCTCTGCAGAGCTGTGTTAGTCTCCCTGGCTTAGTTAAGTCCTCTGTCGTTCTTTTGGAAAAACAGGTTTGGTGAGTTCAGCCACTGAGCACCGAAAACTGAACTTAGAAACTTTCACAAAGCCTTTCTGTATTCCCTCTCCAGCCACCATCAAGAAGCAGCAGGCCCTACCTTCTGCCCATTAGCTCTCTAGAGACAAAATATATGCAACAAAACAGATCAGAGATGCTGTTACAGAAACCTTGCAGTTCTTCATTGGTTTTCTCCGTTGCCTGACTGGGAGCTGAAGTGGGGACAGCTTTCTCTGCCTGCTCCTCTTCCAGCAGGTCATCTACATCTCCAAACAGCGTAGCCAGGTTCTCCTTCTGCTCATCAATCATGCTGTCCTCAGCATCGACCTCCTCAGTGTAGGATGCATCATCTTCTGCATCAAAGAGCTCATCGTATTCATCTTGTTCTTCCCCCTCATCCTCTGGAGCATCTTCCTCCTCAGGAGAATTCCTCTCCTCAGTTGCTTCATTTTCTTCCAGGAGGGAAGCCAACAGATCCAAGTCATCATCAGCTAATGCAAAAATTAAACTCAGAGTTATTTCCATCCCGTTAGAGGAAAACTGCCAAGGAATAAAACATTCAAGATGCACCAATTACAAGCTAATGACAACTAACAAGGACTGTTAAATCAGAGCATTTTTTAAAAAAAACTTCAGCTTTGGCTAAAGGCATCTACAGCAGCTTCCTGCTGTCATGTTGGATGGAACTGTGGTTGCAGACACTCTCAGCTTGTGATAGAGGCTGGCCAGTCAGCAGAAAAATTTGCCAGCTACCCAGCACTGGCTTTTCCTCTTATGCAGCTCCTTGTACAGTACCTGCTGTTACACAGAAAATCCTGGAACCTGTAAAGACGTAGCCAGAGACACCCGTATGGCTTTTGCCAATGGAAGAGGAAGATGCAAGGCAAGCAACAAAGCACATTATTCTCAGATATAGTTTGCTCATGGAAGAACACGAAGAACAAAGAAATACGGACCAAAAGGACAAATAATGGAAAAAAGACAAGTACAGACTGAGGAATGGGATAGACAGAGCAGAAGTGAAATTCGGAACAAACCAAGAAATTGATTTAGCCTTTGCTGCTTAGGAAAACACCAAACCAGGGAAAGCACAGAGCAACCTCATAGGAAAGTGACAAGAAGGAAGGCAAGAGACAAGCTCAAAGGCATCTGCAAATAAAGTCAGTGGAATGGAAATTTCTTTGCTAAAGGACTTACTAGGTTTTCTGAACACTTGAACTCATTCACTAACATACTTATCAGAAGACAGATTCCTACTGAAAGTAAGAGTATTTTCCCCCTTACCGTCCATGGTTTCACCAGGGTTTCTTCAAGAGTCCCTCAAAGAAGATTATTCTCTGTTATGGAGAGAACAAAAGTGATACTGTTAAAGAACATCTAGCTCATTTAGAAATACATATTGTGTTCAGGCTCCTTATTTGATTATTTGCAGTCCACCAGCTTAATTTTGCTTACAGCTGCAGATGAGCACTCCACTAAATTTAAAATCCTCACATACATTTTCTACATCTAAAGTCTGACCTCTGCTCAACTCGCTTCAGCATAAGGACACTACTTTCAGAAAAAAGCCCATTACAGACACAGAATTTAAGAAATGGCTACCATGTTCTCATAGTAATAACCACTCCCACCTCACCAGTCCTGCACCATAATTGCAATTAGCATTGAACTGGTTATTACAGTTTAACAGTTGCTATTCTCAAAAGTGTACATTCTACGTTTCTTACAGCTCCTCCTTTTCATGGACAAGTGTCCATGAAAAACAATCTGCACAGGCGGACATTAATGGCCCAGGGAAGCTTAGGTAAGAAAGACGGAAAATTCACTGATGCCGGATGACTCAAACCCCCAAACTCTAATACTCCTTACGGGTAGTCCTGCTGCAGACACTTTTGTTTTGCCCATGAACTCCACTTTTGATAGCTCTCTCTTGCTCCAGGATATTCATTTTCAGCAAAGAACAAAGCTGCAGAGCTCGCACGAGCAAGACCAGTGGCCACCGCGGAACCCGCGCCTTTTCCCTCACGGTTGGTTCCTCTCTCCGCTCGGCCGCCCGCCTCACCCCGTGCAACTCTGACCTCCTCGGGGGCTCCCTCCCCCGCGGCTCTCTGACCCCTCAGCCCAGGCTCCGTCCCGCCAGGCTCGCTCTCCGAGCCCCCATCCCGCCGGTCCCCTCACACACCCCGCTCACCGCCGCGCGCGCTCCCCGGCACCCGCCAAAACTCAGAACCGCCCCGCCCCCTTCCCGCGCATGCGCGCCAGCTCCAGCTTCCGTACGGGCAGCAGCGGCGCTGCCCGGCGCCATCTTGGCTGTGGGCGGGCGGTGGGAGGTGGAGCGGGAGGGTGCCCGCTGAGGGCGGGCCATGGCGGCGAGGGGATGACAGAGTTACAGACTAGACTAGACTGGAAAAGAGCGCTGACATCTTCGAGTCCAGCGTATCATCGCTCTGTCAGCCAGACCATGGTACGTCCAGGAGTGCACGTCCAGGCTTTCCTTAAACCCCTCCAGGGACGGTGACTCCATCACCTCCCTGGGCAGCCTGTTCCAATGCCTAACTACCCTTTCTGTGAAAACATTCTTCCCAATGTCCAACCCAAACCTCCCCTGGTGCAGCTGAAGTCCATGTCCTGTCGTCCTGTCGCTGGTTGCCTGGGAGAAGAGCCCGACCCCGACTTGGCTACAACCTCGTGTCAGGGAGTTGTAGAGAGTCATAATGTCACCCTTGAATCTCCTTTTCTCCAGGATAAACACTCTCAGATCCCTCAGTCACTCTTCATAGGACTTGTGCTCCAGACCCTTCACCAGGCTCCGCTGCCCTTCTCTGGACACACTCCAGCACCTCAGTGTCCTTCCTGAACTGAGGGGCCCAGAACTGGACACAGCACTGGAGGTGTGGCCTCATCGGTGCCCAGCACAGAGGGAGGAATCACTTCTCTGGTCCTGCTGGACACACTTTTCCTGATACAGGTTCTGGGTGAGCCCATTTAACTGCAAAATACTGCCCATGTTGGGACCAAGTGGCCTCAGGGCAGGGTCACAGCACGTGCCATCCTCATCTGAATAATCTAAATAATGTCAACACTTGTGTTACACCAGCAAATTCAGTCCCAGTTATTGTCACATGCAGTGGACAGAATTTTGTAGTCTGGTTCCATATTTCTTTGGTACAACTATAATTATGTGAAAAATAGTATTTCTGTGGATGTACAAACTCATTGCTGGACTGCAGTTGCCATGATAGAAAAATAATCCTCCCTGTTACACAACTAGGTCTCAGTGTATTGTGTCTTTATTCTTTGGGGTTCCTTGCCCCTCCTGATTTGTACTATTAGACCTACTATATTATCTTTATATGAAGATCTGCTTCAGTTAATGCCCATGTCTTCCTGTTAGTATTCCTGTGCTAAGATCCCCTCTCTCTGAAGCCTCCTAAAATGATTAATTTTGACGTGACGAATGCATAAGTAATTTCTCCTTTGGCCTTTCACATTGATTTTCTGTGTTTTCATTAAGGTTAATGCTCCACAGATGAAATCAGCTCTATTATCATTCTGTTAGTTTGCTTTTGGCCTAGTAGCATTTCTGTCAGATTTTGATCATTGCAGAATCCATAACTGTCACAAAACTCCCATAATAAAATTGGATTCAGGGTAAAAAAAGCCCATAAATCCTACTGTCGCAAGGAACCAATTAAAAGCCAATAAGAGATTGCATCTGCTGGGAATACTTGTAATTGATGGAGAAGGTTGCAACCAGGTTGATGAATACCTCTTCACAACAGTGAACTCTTGTGTTATCTGAAATTATGGATGAAGCCACATATGAGCTATAACAGAAAATAAGAATTCAGAGTCTACAACTTAGAACAGTGACAACAAGCAAAATAAAAAACTCACTCGTAATTAAAAGAGCAAAAAAAGGGACTGTCTCCCTTTCATCGAGATAAAAACACCTGGGAGGGCAAGAACAGAACTAATCCACTACAGTTCTTTCTACACAAGCTTTTCAGACATAGGAATTTGCAATCCAGTTTCAGCCTCCCAAGTATTCACAGGCATAGATAAATTTATAATTGTAATAGATTTATTTTGAGATGTGAAAATCCACTATACTCTTTTTAAATTAGGTTACATCCATCTCAGTGCTTTCTACCACAATACTGTACAGATTCAAATGCTTTTATTATAATAAAGAAAAATTAAGACAACATCTTAAAAATTAACAGTTCTATAAAACCAAGTGACTTGAGTACACCAGGAGCTACATATATCAGACCTAGCTGATCTGTCTTAAACCTTACCCACATCTGGCTAAAGCAAGAAGTTACATAAGCCATCAAAAATTTAACATCAGATTAGTATGGTCACAAGGGCAGCAATAAAATTGCCATCTGGAGAAAGAGCAGGGTTCACCTCAAATGCTCGATGAATACAGCACTATTCCATTTTGCCGAAAGCTTCTCAAACAGCTTTTTTCAGGTATTAGTTTCCTGGTATATAGTATATGAGAGATGAAGTATTTACAGGCTCTCGGTACTTTTAGTTGATCAGCAAATATCTCATCTCTCTTCTGACTTCAGTGATTCAGCCCCATTCTGCAGGGTAGCCATAGAGCAGAGCACTTCAGGGGAATGTTCCTGAAAGGTTTCATAGCAGCAAACACACTGCAAGTTCTGGAGCACATCCATGTCGGTACTCTTATGAAAACACAATTAGTGACTACAGGGCAGGGGAAGAGTTCTCCCCTTTTCCCATTGAACTAATAAGGAAAACCCCTGAAAACCTCCTTCATAGGACATAAGAGCTGAGCATTATTTGAGCAAGAAGGAAAAAAACCCCAAAGTGTTTGGCAGGTGAAGTTCCAGAAGACGAAGATTTGGAGGGCATCACTCAATTAATGCAGTCCATAACATGAATCTGCAGTGTGTCCAAATCAGGTAGAATTTCTTCACATTTAGGACACGAATAAATTGAGATATTCCTCTGCTCTGGCCAGTCCTGACTATTAGTTCCTGCAAGCAGAGAAGATAAATGATTATCTGTTACATTACCTGATTTTGCTCTCTGCAGCTACCCAGTTGCCAGAACAGCCACAGAGAAGCTGCCTGCAGCCAAGCAAAGCTGGTGTAACCTGAACCTGGCCCCATGAGCTGGAGAAGGTGCTTTCAGTACCTCTTTGGACAAGGTGAGGTGAGTGTTCCTGATCCAGCATCCTGGCTCCGTGGCGACTCTGCATCTCCGCCAAAGAGTTTCTGTGGAGAGTAAATAAGTCAAGGGCTCTGAAAACAGACTCCTGTAAACTGGTCATGCATTTAGTTCACAACTGCTGCCAGAAACAGGACCTACAAATGCTGCTGCTTTGTGAGATCATGCCAGGGGCCTGCTGAAATCAGGGTCATACAACTGACAGCAGCAGCAGGATTTGGGTAGCCACACGTGTAGGGCACACTTCTCTGGAAAGCTCCAAGGACTCTCAGCTCTTCAGGGGAAACTGCAAATTTCATTAAAGTAGAAAAGCAAGTTTATACCAGAAAAAGGGCTCAGTGTACAGTTAACGTGAAATGCACTTGATTCAACTATCACAGTATTCGAAACTGTGTACTCAGTTACCACTGCCACCTGGAGAAGCAGCAGATATCCCTGGCACACATGCAGCAAGATTAGCTGCAGATTCACTGCTAAAATGGAGGCCAGAACCCAAAGAAACTCACATGGATCAACAGGGAGAATTTACCAAGCATGAATCATCCAAAATGAAAATTTGCTAAGGCACCCAACTAAGAACGAACAAACTTTACAGAAATTCTACCAGAAAATTAAAATGAGAAGTCAGCCAATTCACTTTTTTTCTTTTAAAATTCAAATTAAGCAAGAAATGTCTGCAAAGTTACTTGCTTTTCTACTGAGATGCTAGCAAGACAATGTTGATCTATTCCAGTACACAGAGTAACAGGACAGTGCAAAGGCAGTTCAGCCAAAGTCTCTCCTCACCGGCCAAGACCTTCAAGGTTTTGCTGGTCTTTCAGCAGGTATGCCAGCTGGACAGCCAGCTGCTCCTTCTCCTCATGGATCTTCTCTCTTGCAGCCCTCTCAGCATGGAAATCAGAACAATAAACCTCCATCTGATCAGAGAAATGAAATCATGCTGAAAATTCATAACTGTGACTGAACCATATTCATATGTCAAAATCACAAATCTGTGTCATAGCCTGCATCTACTCAAAACACCCACACACTGCAAAGCCAAGACCTGCACTTCTCACATGGTAAAGAAGACTTTACAGTTTCTGGATTCTGTAAAAGATACTTTAAGTAGCTCACCTAGAACACAGCTACTGCCTCTACTGTACAGAGGCAGAAATGAGACACAGACAAGCTGTGAGGAGGTGACCTGACTGATTACAGACAAATCTGTGGCACAGACAGTGGAACCAGGCCAAGATGCCAGTTCTGTGCCTTAAATGTGAGACAAACCCCTTTTTAGTCACTTAACACATGCTGGTTTGAGTAAAATCATCCCTAAATCATATGCAGTGATTCTTAAGACAGTGGTTCCAAATACACATCTACTCCCAAATTCTGTTTGTTGTGCCAGACTCCAGCAAACACAGTTCCTCCTACAGAGCCCTAGGATATAGTGGTAAAGGCTCTGCAGGGATCTGCAAGGCAAGCCAAGTAAGGGAATTATGCTTTGAAGTTGAGAAAATGTATTCAGCATTCCAGAGTGAGGCATTAAATACCTCCTGGTTTCTGAATACTGGGTGAGGGAAGCCAGTTTCTGAAGAAGAGCTGATACCTGAGCACGGAGCACAGACATAGTTTCAAGGTCCTCCTCTTGCTTAGCAATTATCTGCTTCATTTCGTCTATCTGGAGCTGCTTTGCAGCAAGGGCTTGTTCTGCCAACTCCACCTTTGCTTTCAGTTGTTCCACCACAGCTTTGTCCACTCTGTCCAGCTGCGAAGAAGAACTATGATTATGAGATGAACTCCAAATATGACCCTGCTCAAAGTGAAAGTTTGCTTCTTACTCCTCCTGCCCTTGGAAAAGGTTCCAATTTTGGTCACCAAAGGAACTTGAACTAAGACAGCAGTGCTGACTGGTGTTTTATCATAATATTAGTTTTGAGCTTTCAAACTACATTGTATCAAGTTAAAAACCAACTCCCTAGTGGACACTGCAAAGGGTGTTTTCCTAGTTTCTGAAATTATACATAACAATCTGGCACTTCCACAGAGCTTCAGTTATGAGCAAGACCTCACTGTGGCAGGCATTCTATTTAAGAATACAAAAATGTTTAGAGATTTACCGTCCCACATTTTTATAAATTATGCTGTAGGAACACTGATGTGTCTTTGTCTATCACTTCCGTCTAAGGACTGGACCCTAGGCTGCACTGCAAATTAGACCTTACCCAGAAAACACCATGGAAGGACTGATGTGTGGATAAAGTTTTCTGTAATTGACAGCATGGGATCTACGTTTATCAGAGCAGTGTTGCTATGTGCATATTATGTAGAAGGGATGACAATTGTTTTCTGCCCAAATTTGATCCTAGATATGTTCTCCCATCCCTTCCTGCTGCCTCCTAATTAATTACGATTTCTTCTTGTGATGAGTTTACCTGTTTGAGTTTCATTTCATCGATTTTTTTCATTGCCTCAGTGAGTTCAGGAAGGAGTTTGCTATATGAATCCTGCAGGTTACTGTATCTTGCCCTGTTTATGACAAGAAAAGAGGTGGAAGTTTGAGACAACTCTTTGAAATATAAATAATATTTAAACTTAGAAAAAAGCCACCACCAGCTCCTTGCAAATCAATCTGCATTTCTGGTGACAAAAAGTCATGCTCCATGTGTCAACATCTCTCTTCGAATGAGTTGTGTGCTGCTCAATCCATGGATTGAGTGCAAATGAATGTCCTTACTGATCATCTGCATTTCATATTGAAGAATCCATCATCCAGTATTTTTATATGAAGCTCACAAATTCTGTTCAAAATATAACACCTCTCTTAGGAAGATATCCAAGTCTTGACTCAGACTTCAAGTGAAGGAGAATTCATCAGAAGAACCAGACACAGACACGAAAGATAACAAGCAGCTTCTCCAGCAGATGAAGACGTCCTTCAGGAAGTTCAGCCTCTCTGAACAGCTTGGACTGACATTTTCACACTCCTTACATGGACTGCACATGAAAGGGAGCAGGGAGCCAAACCAAACAGCCTCTCTTTACCTCAGCTTCATTGCTCACTTGACTCTCCTAGTGCAAACATACTGTAGGGATTGCAGACCTCTCCATTAATGTCCCTTTCCCAGCACTGTCACCACCTGACTTGTCCCTGCCCCCTGGGATGTGTCCGCATTTACCCCTGCAGTCCGTGGCACAGCTGTTGTCACTTCTCTTCTTCCTCCACTTGTATGTTACACTCGGCTCTATTCCACCTTTGGCTTTATGATTACAGGAAGATACAATTCACAGTTGACAGCTCAAGTATTCCTAACTGAGGGGCTCAGTAGATGAAAGAATACAGACTTCCAGTTCATAGTCTACAAACATAGTTTGAAAGGGTGCAGAATACAAAAGTACAAAAGCATTTCAGATTCAATTCCCCTTTGACCAGGTTCTTTGCTTCCCCACTGACAATACCTCCCTGGAATACAAAACCAAGTCATACTCACTTTTCTTCATGTGTCTTGGCTTGTTCCAGCTTGACCTCTGCCTGCATGCTCTCCACCTGAAGTTCCAGCTTCCTGATGGTGTATATTAGCTGCTGCTTCTCCTCCAAATCTGCTGCAGCAGTCAAGTTTTTTCTTTCCAGTACTTGGCACCTGACAGAACAAGGAAAAAAGGCTGATCCTCTTCTGTTCAACTTTTCCTAATGGATTTGGCACACTAGGCAAATACTAAAAAGAATATTTGTGTGGTTCACTTTAAAGGCTTATTTTGATGAAGAACATGGAAAGACAAAAATCAATCTATACACAACCATCAGAAAACAAAGCTACTGAAACCAATACTTACTTTCTTACTATTATGAATCTCAAAGAACTGGAATTTGACAGAAAACTAAGCAAAAGAAGTGAGGGTCTTGTAACCACTTTTGTAACCTACACTATTGGTCTTCAAAAGCCCAGACAGCTCATGTGAAAGGTCATAATCAGGTCCCTTGGCTTCTTCCCCTAAAGCTAGAACAGGAATTAATTATGTGAAGTAGAAAACAGAAAAGAGGTGCCTTTACCTCATGAAGGGTTAAAACTCAAATATTAAAATTCAAGGCACTGAGGTTCTATTATAGAACTAGGTTGGCAGCTCAGATTTTCTGACAACTGCCGTATTTCTGTACTTCTCCACTTACAAAGAAAGAGCACTCTTTTAGAGCACTTCTACAAAACAGTTATTTAAGTTGATATTTGCAGAGATGGTGAGTTTCCCAAGGTGGGAGCTGTCATACAAATATGTACTGGGTGTCATGACAGAGCTTTTGTTCTTCAGAACCTTACTTTTCTTGAAGTTTCTTCTGAATCAATTCTGCTTCTTTTAACTTCTCATGGGCTTCCTGAAGCTCTTTAAACAGAGCACAGACTTGCAAATTCAGGGTTTCTATTTCACTGCCAACCTTTTAGAGAAAAAATAAGGCAAATTACATGCAGACAATTCAAGATAACAAAGTTGCAGGCTAAGAAAGAAAAGCAGAAAGTATCACTGTTTAGAGAAAACAGTCTAAGTCAGTCTGCACCCTTACACTCTATACTCAGTAATAAGGCCCCATCTAGAAGGCTTTACAATTATTCCTTAATATGGCAGAACCCCATGTTGACTTAACCCTTTCATAAAAACTCATTGACAACAAGCAACCTCCCAAGGAGGGCAGAGCAGTAACTGCAGTGCTGCTTTCAGATGACTCATCTCATCTGTCTGAGATCAGTGTCCAGTTGCAGTTTGGCTGATGATGTGCTCCAGCCTCTTCTCACCCAGTCACTTCTTACTCTCCAAACAGAATCAAAGCAGGTGTGAAAGACTTTTCCATCTTTCTCAAGATGTCTGCAAATGTGGAGCCCTAAAAAGAGTCCACACTGCAGCCCCATGTTGTTCCGTTAAAGATCTACATTTTACAACAAGGGCAGGTAACACGAGCTTTGCTGACAAGAGCCTCTGAAGAAACCCAACAGCGTGCATGGAAACAGCTGCCAGCACAAGCACAAGTGCTGACCTCAGTATCAGTACTTCGATGAGGAGTTTTGGGCTCAGGCTGTAACTCAGGCAAGGCTGAGATAAGAGCACTGGAAAGCTTTAACCGAGACATCATCTGTTTTCCCTAGGAAGGGCATCTCTTGGCCTGACAGCAAACTGGTCTTGTTTAACCAATCCAGCCCAGTCCTAAAATACTTGTTCTGGTGTTCAGAAGGACACAGGTCCTCAGCAGATCCCAGGCCATATTTCCAAGTCCCATGCACCACTTCAGATAACGCACACACCTCACATACAAGCACTCTTAGTTGCCTGTATTATGTAGTTGCACTGAACCAGAATCTTCATGGTTACGGGACACTGCATGCTCACCTAATCCGGAAGATTACAGCTGCAGGCACAGAAGTTTGGCATCTGACTCTGGAGCTGAATCCTAACCCCATCATTCTTTCAAACCCTTAGCTGAAAACAACAGGACTAAATTTTTTGCTTGGAACTGTGTCTCAATCCAAGACAATTATGCCCCACCATTGTAATACATCCCATTAAAAACATAAACAAACCTAAAGCAGCTGGCATATGAGGTCCACATTTAAAGTCTGTTTTACTGTCACTGGATTCTGATCCAAAAACTGACCTAGGCAGCAGAAAGGAAATTCACCCAGTCTAGATGATTTCTGGAGGTAGAAATTACTGTATTTCTCTCTGTTTACCGAGCATGGCCAGGGCAATGAGGTATAACTGCAGTTATGCCACACTTCCCTAATTCTTGGCCATCAATCCCACCCCTTTGTAGTGGCTGGTAAAATTTGGAACCACCTCGAAGATATGTATTGGAGAGTTCAAAGTTCACTTCCATTCCCTGTGTAGGACAATTGCTCTATGCTCCCTGAGTGCAAGTGGAAATCTAGGCCCTGAGGTTGCTGACCTCAATAAGTCAGCTCTGTGTTGTTAAATCTTGGCTCAGGAGGACAGGTACTTACAGCTTCTGAACTCTCTTCCTCCTGTTCAGTTTGTGTTCCACTATCCAGGTGGTTGCTGGTTTCCTTCTCCAGCTTTGACAGTCTGGAAAAGAGAGGGAGCCAATAATGATGGACTTGGCCTAATGTTTCAGGTGAGATTGTGACTATACCAGGATTTCATGCAAGCGATGTACTCTCTTTCTAATATCACAGCCACAAAAAATCACAAGGCAGAATGGAAAGTACAGGCATGCAGGAAGGCCTGCACAGTCATGGGGATTCCTGAAGAACACAGACACTGTGTACATTTAATTAAAATGGATCTGTACGTCTGCAGGTGTGGTGAAGGACAGTGACATCCAGTCCAAAGGGACTGATCTCTGGTACAGTCCCAAACTGCCAACTCTTTGGAAATAGGTCAGTCTGTTCACTGAATTCAGTGATTAATATTGCCTGTTTTCCTTTGATATTTTCAGAGGCTGAGGTTTCTAGGAACCATTAGGTTATAGCTCATTATGTCTTCGAGGAAGACCACATAGAAGCAATTACTGTTCCATCAACCTTTCACAGCAGATAATGTCCAGGAAGCCTTACTCTGTGAAGTGGGGATCTGGCACAGCTTGGGGAATTTGCCACCCCTAAACAGTCGTGCCAACTTATACCAATAAAACTGAGCTGAAACAGACCGTCATAGAGCTCTCACTGTCAAAACCCTCTCTCTCTCTCTTACACAAGTTTGGAATTAAACTTATTTTAGACATTTCTAAGTGTGCAAGCTCACACACTGCTAAATGCAGCCTGCCAATATCACGAAGAGGACTGTAATCCTGTTTTAGACATAGTGATTTGGTTAAGGCCCCACACAGAGATGATTCATACAAATCCCAGTAACTGTGGAGGAGTGAATGAAGAGAACACCCTCAACTAGTCATCATATCTTTCTGAATAACCCGGGGATAGTTCAAACCCAGGAGGAAATCGGTAATTTGTCTTGATCAGTGGTCCTACAAGAAATAAAAATAAAACCTCTTCTGCCCATGGAAGAGAACCTGTGGTTTATCCCTGTAAGGACTACCACAAAAATGCTATTACAATTGAGAGTTCAGGAAATTCCCCATCCAGGTCACAATGATATTTCAGCTTGTTGCTGATCAGAGACTTGGTAACTGCAGCAGCCCTGAAAGAAAACAGCTCCAAATGTTACAGTGCACCTAATTCATACCTCTGTTTGTGATCCTGCAGTTCCTTCTCAAGATTTTCCCTCTTCTGAGTTTCATTTCTAAGGCAGCAGAGCAGCTGGCTCACAGTTAGTTCCTCAGACTCCAAATTCTTAGATTCATCTGCAGATTTGCTCCTGCTGCAAACCAAACCAGATGTAAATACAAACAGATACCCCTTTAGCAGAGTACTCCCTTATCCCTAATGCTGGGATCCAGTCTGAAAGGTCACCATTTCACACAATGCTGGAAACCAACGCTCTGAGCAAAGGGCTCATTTCCAGTTCCCAAGAATCAAGACTGCTAGCCACTGACCCTGTGTGTGCAAGTGAAGGGCTCAGGCAATCCCCTTCCAGCTGGGGGAACAATTTAGCTCTTAAGCAAGGAAAGCAAAAGCAGTCATGACAATACAAAACCCAATGCACTTATTCTGATCTGTTTTGCAACCCTTTCTGCAAAGTGCTGCTGTTGTTCCTAGAAACAACATTTTTTCACAATAAAACATGGAACATTTCTTATCTCTGCCTCAACCCTTTTCAGGAAAAGAAAGCATGTCCCACTAAAACTGGTCATCAGAAATCACTTTCTTTTTCAGAAAAAAAATCTCTTTAATGTTTCACCTTCCTCACATTCTATAGCTCTTTTCAAAATCACATTATGCTACTGTAAAGTGAATCAGAACAAATACAAAATTCTGGAAAATAGGTTAAGTGATAAAATACTTTATTCCAAGACTTCCATTTTTATGTCATCTAGGCAGAAAGTCAAAATCCCCAAACTATTTGGTAAGGTAGGCAACTTATACACTCTGTTAATTTCAGAGTCTCAGCTGTAAAACTGCATGTGTTAAAAGCTTTGCTTTTGTAGTTCAGAAAAGAAAGCAAAGCAGAATCTTCTGTATGCTCCTGAGAGCTAGAAACCTTTGGTGAGCAAAATTCAATACTCAAAAGACAGTGTTCAGCCAGGATATTTTAAGTAAATAACTTTTATCAGGGGATTTTTAGTGTAGTTCTACCCTTACAGAAATAAACCCATCATGAGTGGATCACATTTCTTTGAACCTGTTAACAGCACCAGTCTAAAGTTTCAGTGCTGGACAAAGACACGTGGTGACACTGGGAATATTTTAAGAGGTACATATACCCCCTGTTCTTGTAGATATGGCCCAGATACTTCTCCAAAGGAAAGCAAGTTCCACAGGGAATGTCTTCCCATAATCAGTGTTCTCACAAGCCACAACTAACAACAAGCTGAATACTTGCAGCCCAGTCTGTGGTCAGCAGCTCTCTCAGCTTCATCTATGACTGTGACACTTTTCTTTCTTCCTCCTCCTTCAACTTCTTAACTGCATACTGAGGGACAAGTTCCTACGTCACTACATTGAAACACTGCTCTCCCTTGCAGTGACAAAGGAAATGACAACTTGTACACGGAGCACAACCTTCTGGCCTGCATTTTCCATATCCTTCCCTTTCAAAAGCAAAGGCACAAAGTAAATAAGACTTCAGCCAAAACCATCTGCTGCTAAATTGGGCAGTATCCAAAATGGAAAGTTTAACAGTATCAGATGTCTATGTCCAGGAGGAGTAAAGGTTCAGCCAGGGGCAAGAAAGTCCCTTGTGTTCTAGAGCTGATGTAAAGATCAAATTTTGAGAAGTAACCTGAACAGAATGCTGGTATCTTAAACCCAGTGACCTGAAAAGCGAGGCCTGTGTTACTGCACTGTGTGTCTACCCCATGAGGGACACACTTCATGCCAACCACACACAGACAGGCCAGACACGTTCAGATCTGAAAGAGTACAAGACCTCTGACTCTCACCAACATCAGTATAATTGGGTAGAGGACAGATGCTCTTATTAGATGGTCTCCAATGATTAGGAGGGAAGAACTCCCTGCAGCCTCTATCTTCTGTCTTTGCTGTTGGCCTCCCTTAAAAGCCTGAAGAGTTGGAGTTAGAATGTCCAAAAATGCCTGGCCAACTGGCCAGAATATACACTCCCTCTTGTCAGCTAGTAAAGATTGGAAGGAAAAATGTCAGAGAGCTGAGGGTGTTACCACATGGTAGGAAGGTAGAGCTACTGCGATGGAGGGGTGCAAAGCCACAGAAAACCAGGATTTTCTAGCGCATTCCTCATAGAAAGTTCCCTTACATGGACAACAAAACCCATGGCAAAAGTCTGAATCACACATATCACACAAGAACCTACTTACATGAAGACAGCAACATTGCTGGGCACTTCACCACTCTTCTGTTGATGTTCCTTTGCAGTTCTATTTATTTCCCCTTCCTAGGAAAGAAAAAAACACTATTAGCTTGGTATTTAGACTGAGCAGGACAGAGTTTTATTTATTTAAGGAATGAAGAAAAATAGGGGAAATTGCTATCATGGCAATATAAATAAATAAAAATCAAAACTCCTACAGATCATCTTCATGTTTGGAAATTTTTAACTTAAATACTTCACATGCCTTTCCCTGTATCTCTTCCAGACTGATCAGAAAAGAGGAACAATGAGATTTGCCCTTCTCCTTTAATCAGCAACTTCCATGGCCATTCTTCCCTGTGAAGATGACTGGGCACCACACAGCAACAGTCAATGGCACTGCAGGTGACTTTCAATATAAGCCTAGAAATCACTATCTTGCCTCCTAAAAGAACCACTCTTATTTCCCACTACAAACCTCACCCCTTGATCTTTGTAGCCCAAAGGAGAATCCTTCTAGCAAAAAAAAGGCAAATGCATCCCTAAAGTTCTCTGACAACTCCAAATAAGTTTTAATTAAATTATTTTAATTTCTTGTTGCATATTGACTTCCTAGAGAGAGGATATGGGGGATATAGTGATAGCAGAGGCCTTTATTTTCACATTTCAGTTTGCCTGTGAAGATTTTCCAGATACAAGAATAATAGAAAAGGTACATTTTTGCGCCTCTAGGGAATACTCTAAAGCTTTGCACTTAGTTTTGTTTGCCTGCATCTGTACCTGTCTGTCAGCAGAAAGTGAGCCCCATTCTCAAAAGAAAGTGCCCCCTGTCTATGCAAAAGCATTGGTCTTTAACAAAGCACAGTACGGATGTTCCTAGAAATTCCAACTAAGACTTAACATTTCTAATTAGTGCAATAGAGGCTATCTATGAAATTAATTTACTTAGAGCTTTAAAATGGAAGGACAAAAATTAATACCAACTCTTTTACCACTACATCTTGTAATACACAAGAGCTCTATGGCAGGTAATCCAAGAGACCAAAAAATCACAGAGTCATTTAGGCTGGTACCTGGCTGCAGGTTACTGTGTTCTTTTTATCTCCTTTACTTACATTCACACCAATCTCCACAAAGGAATCCTCTGCTGAGATGTTCAGCTTGACCTGCAGTTCTGAAATGATGGCAACCAGATCTGCCTTCTCAGCCTGGAGCCGCTGCACCTGCGATTTCAGCTGCCTCATTTCCTTCTCGGGAGCCACGCCACCCTCCTGGGATAAACACACCCTGCATTAGCCAACCGAAAGGGAACAACAGCCAAGGAGCACAGAGCCTGAACATAACAGTGTCCTACATCCCTTCCCTGTTCATGCTTGCCTAGAAAAGCCCACTGTACAGACCCCTAAACTATGTTTTGGTTCACTGAACAGCAAAAAGTCTCATCTATGAAACCAAGTTAATCCAACACTGGGCATCATGCTTCTGAAAAACGTGGGACTGGTTCTCTGAATGTACAGATAATTAGGACATAAATTTTTGCCTGAATCCATGGCTTTTGCTACCACATAGGGTAACAACCAACCTACAAAATTATTGTCCAGAATTATTGTATTTTTTCACCCATATCCTTATTCCTTTTTTCCCAAATCTAACCTAAATTAAAGGGAGAAAAGACCAGTGGGCAAAGAGCTTTTCCACACACCCCATTCTAGCCTTTCCCGACCATACAACTTCTCTGTACACCATCTCCATGTATAAATCTCTCCCTGATTCCCTGACCTTCACACAGTCCTAGATCCCTTCTACAAAGTCTCTGTTCCTCAGAAAGTCTCCCCAAAATTAATCTCTCCTTCCAGTCATGACTGTGTCCTTCACTTTCAGCCTTTTACCTTGCTCTAGGATACTCAAAACCCCACCTTAAACCTCCATATTAGCATCAAGACTTATTTTTTCCTCTCCTTGAAATGCCTCTCCCCATTACTAAACTTTCCCTGTGAGTTCGTTTCTTCCTCGTTTTGTAATCCAAGCCTTCCACCTTCTGATAATGCCTTTATTACATCACATACCATCAATGTAAATTCTGGACAACTCCTCGAGTCTGAATGACATTTTAAGCTATGATTACGCCAAATCTCCAAACTAGCTCTATGTTGACAGTGTCTCTCATCCCACAGTATCACCCTGCCCTCCTGACCTGCTGCTGTCTCTGATTTTGTGCTTCTACGGTAAAAGGATGCATTTAGAGTCAGTTACAGTGAAGGAGAGATATTTCAGATTACTCAAGCAGGTTGGAAAACTCTGGCAATAATACTTTTTAAGCATTCAAAGTACAAGAAGTTCTACAATAGGTAGAAGGATTATAAATTCTGTATTTTATCTTAAAAACATTCCAGATTTATGAAATTCTGAATTTACTTGACAATCCTGAAACACAACTTTCAGCCTGTAAAGATTATGTAAGCATTACTTACACAATCACACTATTTAAACATGACTTTCTTCCCCCTTGTATCTTCTGAGCTTATTGGCCAATTTTGATTTACATACTGAAACATTTCTTACCGTGTTCCATAAAACAGTTAGGAGAGGAAAGGAAAGTCTGCTAGTGACTCTGTTGGGAAAAAGGTTAATACACTCATCCTTCCTCAGACAACAGAGAATCCACATGGGTCCTGGAGGTACCAGATACCAGGATGCATCAGTTTGACTCTGTACGGAACTTCTTGTTAAATAACTTTTCACATGACCATGTGGGACACAAAGCAGGTTTTGTTTTGATAGGCTTTGCCCACAGACGCCTTCAGTACCACCTGCAAAATGTTGCCTGCCTACCGTGAAACCACCTGCAACATTAGCAACCATGTGTTACAGAGACAAGGGTAGGACAGAGAGAGGAAGCTCAGCCACACTCAAATGGAGCAGCAGAAGCACAGGTCTAATCTGACTGCAGTAAAAGAGCTTCCATAAAAGAAGACAGATATAATAAAAATAGATGGCACGTCATTTTTTTTCCTGCTTGTTTACATGTCAACTTCTCCCTGGAAACACAATACAAATAGCAATTAAATGATCATGACAGACAGATAATGTAATGAGCAAAGGGAAGGATAAAGTAAAGAGATATCCAAGAATAAACAAAATAAAAAATGAAAAATTAGCAAGAAATGCTAGTTCTTATTTATTATGTCAAAAATGTTAATTATTATTGTTTACTAAATGTTAATGAAAATGTAAATTATCTCAGGTGTGCCATAATTTTCCATTACTACACTCTGAGAGGCCTCACTTTATAAAATGTCAGGTCAAGACCTCTTAGTTAGAGCTAAGGATAAAAACGGAGATGTTAACAAATCTCCAAACCTCTCAGTGTGATAAATTCTAGAATCATAGAAGGAACTCAATCCTCCACACTTTCAATTCAAAAGTGTGTCAATCCAACCAATTCCTTATTTACCATTTCAACTCCTTCTTCCCTTTCCTTTAAGCTCTGAAGTTGCTGCTGTAGCTGTTCATTTTCAATGCACTTGGCCTGCAAGCACTGCTTTGCCTCCTTGAACTTTAACTCATAAAATTCTCGTTCTTCTTTCTGCTTCTCTCTCCACGTGGAAAGTTCCTCATATCGGTCCTTCATAGCTTGGTTATGCAACTTCATGGTTTCTAAATAGTAGCCAGAGACAAGACATTGAATCACATTAACACTCTGTTCATGAAACAGCAGATTTCCACTACACTGAGCTCAGCATTCTTCAGTATCAAATGGGTTGGCAATAACTGGCTATGAAATGTGAACCTCTGTCCAGTGTACCTTAAATACCAAACCAAAACTAAACTTATAGTCTGTTAGCACTATAATAAATAGCATTAATTCTACTGCTGAGATCACATGCCCACGCTCTCCGACTTCTTGACTTTTCCCTAAACCAAGAAGTACAAGCCAGAAGCACTGTTCACAAGAGGTACTTGGTATCTTGCTGTGTGTGTTGTTTACATGATCAATCCAAATGAAACTGCTGAACTGAGCTTCTGAAACTACTGAGACTTGGCAGGAAAAACAGGCATCCTAGACTGGTAAATTACTGCATGGAAAGAGATGCTAGCACACCAAATGTCTCAAATATGCCCAACAGTGCTTTCCTGCAACATTTGGTTAAGATTTTATTGCAAGCATTGAAAAAATATACCGAACAATTTACAGCCAAGATAGTTACCTGTATGTAACAAAGTCAGTAACAACATCAGTCTTACCATCGCAAAATGCTTACAAGATTTTTAGGCAGAGCCAATGAAATTATTTTAGACATGTTTTTTTTAAAGCAAACTACTCAGAGCTGGTTGCTTAAAAATGCTTTACACTTGTATTTTCCAATAACTTCTGTTATATCCTGATGTCATATAATAAACTGCACATAAATCCTTCAGGTTATGAAAAAAATGTAGTCTGGAGAATGATTCTGCAAGTG
The DNA here is from genome assembly GCA_013400975.1 of Atrichornis clamosus. Lineage (NCBI taxonomy): Eukaryota > Metazoa > Chordata > Aves > Passeriformes > Menuridae > Atrichornis > Atrichornis clamosus. The sequence goes on from WBMZ01001147.1 coordinate 77,816, forward strand.
ATGAGTTACAGCAGCTGTAAATATGTCCCAGAACATTATTTTATATGATATAGGACCTTTTAGCAAAATACCAGAGGTACTTCTAGAAACAACTTTCCTGCTAGATACCCATGAGACAGAGAGCTTGGACCAGATCCAAAAAGGATTCAGGTGGCATTTAAACACTAGTGTAAAATCACTATACAGGAGGTATGTGGTTTCACGATCTCCTGTCATATAAACTGTACTTTTGAAGTACAGAAGGTACTGTAAACCCTCCCGATGCAGCTTTGTTAAAATGTTTGTAATGGAGCCAACACTTCTGTAATACAAACCAAAAAAACCTTTTAGAGGTTGATGAGCAAAAAGCACATCACAGTAAGAGATTTTTCACCTCACTTCCTAAAACACACAGTGCTATACTGCTTATATATAAAATTCTAAAGCAAGTAAGTCCCCCTTTCCATTGGCTGTTCTCCCTAATCTTCCCCACCAACTCAATTTGACGTGGCCTACCAAATATGCTATTGATGTGTCCTATCACACTGATATTGTCACTTGCAGAGTTGTTTATACAGCAAATGCTACCCAGCAAGGGCAAGAAAGCACAGAATTCATACTCATAGGGCAAATCAACTCTTCAGAAGAGACCTGGGGCTCTTGCACTTCAAGACCAGCTGACATGTGCATTCACCTTTTAACTCATTGTTCTCAGTGATCAGTTCTTTCATCTGCTGCACCATCTCTTCTGGTGTGTAGGTGTTAAGGGCTGGGGCAGCCATGCTGTCCACTCCATTTTCCATTTTACCCTTGGAATGCTCTCCATTTTCAGCAGGACGGCCCTTCAATTTACTGGACATCTCCGAAGCAGCTGCTACAGGGTTTGCCAAGAGAAAACTCTCAATTTCTTGCCCAATTATAAAGAAAGCATAATCATACATTCATTTTGATTAAAACATGCAAGCCACGTGTCTTGTCACAGCACACAGGCACCTTCAATCCCTCTGACCCTGCTACACCAGAGCATCCATGAGTCTACATTAATCCCCCATGGGGCTAAATCACATGATCCCCAAGAAGTCTATCGGCCTAACCAACCCTTCCTCAGGAGCCCATTCCTCTGGGAATGATACGAGACTCCCATCTCACTCCCTCACCAGCCCTGACAGCACTCGGGCCCCGCCACCCGCCCGGCCCTGTCAGCGGCCCGGCGCTGCCTTTCACGCTGAGATCCCATTTCCGCTGATTTTTAACTTTCATTTTCGCTTTCCTCTTTTCCCGTTCTCCGGCATACCCCGCCGAGGTGCTGCGGCGCCTTCACCCCCCGCCCAAGCACGGCCACTCCGTCCCTGGGCCGGACAGGCCCCCGGGAGCCGCAACCCGGCGTTTCCCCGCCTTGTCCTTCCTTCCCGCAGGCCCACCCCGGATCCGCCGAGTCATCGGGCCAGCCCTGCCGAGCCGATCGCCGTCCCCCCGCTCCGGGCTGGCCTCAGGGAACCCGTCCCCGCTCACCCCTCACGGCGCGCCCATGGCGGCGGCGGCCCCGCTCAGCTGACTGACGAACTGCTCGCCCTCCCTCGCCGTCCCCGCCTCCGCCGCCGCCACCTCCTCCTCCTCCTCCTCCTCCTCCTCCTCCTCCTCCTCGGGGACTTCCCAGCTCTGCGCCTCCCACCTCCCGAGCAGTCAGCGTGCATTTTTTTCACGTTCTCCCGGCTGTCGCCTTGAGGTTCACCAGCCCAGCGGGAACGGGAGCGAAGTCCCTTTTGGAGCAGCAAGGTCGTGTGGGGAGCACTGTCGCTGAGGGGGTAAAATCCTGCGGGTCTATTAGGTTGGAAAAGGTCTCTGAGATCGACGAGTCCCCACTATGACAGAACACCATCTTGTCAAACGAGACCATGGCATTGAGTGCCACGTCCAGGCTTCCCTTAAACACCTCCCTGGACAGCCTCTTCCAATGTCTAATCACCTTTTCTGTGAAGAAATTCCTCTCAATGCCCAACCTGAACCTCCCCGGCGACAGCTTGAGGCCATGTCCTCTTCTGCTGTTGCTGGTTGTCTGGAAGAAGAGCCTGACACCTGGCTACACCCTCCTGTCAGGGAGTTGTAGAGAGTGATAAGGTCACCCCTGAGCCTCCTTTTCTCCAGGTTAAACACTCCCAGCTCCATCTGCTGCTTCTCATAGGACTTGTGCTCCAGACTCTTCCCCATCTCCATTGCCCTTTTCTAGACCCTCTCTAGCACCTCAATGTCCTTCCTGAACTGAGGGGCTCAGAACTGGACACAGCACTCAAGGTGTGGCCTCACACGTGCCCAGCACAGAGGGAGAAATGGCTTCTCCCACCATGAGGCCTAAAAGATGGGATCAGGAGGCAGGTGTGAGGTGAGTGAAAGGGAACATTATTGCTCAGGGCATTTTAGTGATTATTGCACAGGATCAAATCAATTGAACAAAAGGCAGTGTTATTGCACAGGGCATTTTCACAGGATCAAATCAATCAGGAAGGAGTTTGCCATACTGTGGGGATGTAGCCCATTAATTGCCTGTCAAATGACATGGTTGGATGCAGTATCTGGCCGTGGAAGCCATTAAGTGCCAGATTCCGGGGATGGAGTTAGCTGGGGTGGTTCACCCTGCACAGTCCCAGTGCTGTCCTTAGCAGGATGCAGGGCTGGGGGTACCTCAAACTGCCTGCTCTTAAGTAATAGAGCCAACTGTGGTTTTGGTTCCTTCGTTTACAATGTGAAAAATGCCTTTGTAGCTAAAATGTCAGTTTTCCATGTGGAAAATACAATTTTTTCATTAAATAACCACATGGCTTGAAAATAAGCTCTTTTGGTTTGAAAATGCTGCTTTATTATCTTCTAGGTGTTGTGAACTGTTGGCTTTTTATTGAAATCTTGCCTTTCCACGAACTGGTTGACACAGCTGCCCTCCAAGCACAGCAGCCAGGGATTCCCCAGCATGAGGGAGAGAAGCAAGGTGCCATCAGATGGTGGATGGTGGACACTGGCAGGGAGCAGTCCTTTCACAGCTGAGGAACTTCAGCATTCAACAGGATGCCACTTACCGATCTCCCAAGAATAAAGCCAGCAAACGCTTGGGACCACCTACATGGCAAAGAACAGGTCTGATAGCAGATTTATGCATGCTGAGCCCATAATCCACATGCTTTCTGCTAACACTGCTAATGAACAGAGTCTATTACGTGCAGGTACAGTGAGATCTTCTCTGCGTGAGGGAGTGTGATCTTGGAATTACTGTCATCTCCCATCACTGCATCCGTGGTTGGATGTTAAGACAGGAGTGTATGGGAGTTAGAGGGGCAATAAAGGTACCTTCTGTGAGACTGAGGAACAGAATTACTAGCAGCTCATCATGGCTTTTTATTTGAGCTCTTAGCTAAGTTCTTGCAGACTGCAGGACCTTACTGCATGTGCAGCAAAGAAAATTGAGTTTTATTTGTCAGAGGAGTTTAAAGAAACATTTGCTATTTTTTTACACTTCTGTTAGCTGTTTGTTTCCACAGTAATCCCAGGTCTGGTTTTAGTACCAGAATTAATTTTTGTGAACAGGTCTTATTTAAACAACAAATACCCAAGTTTTGGGGTAGCAGTTCAGCATTTTACTGTGTGCTTCACTGCCAGTAAGATTTATGTATCTCACATTCTTTGAAGAGATCCAAATGCAAGAACAGTCCCTTGCTTGCAGTTGTAAAATGGAGGTGGGTTGCCTGGAATCAGAAGTGATGTATCTGATTCTAATTGGAATGAAGCTCTTTGCTTTTTAAAAGCCGAAGAAAAATTAGAGTCCTTGTAGATATGGAAAGGAGAGAAATAACCAGAGAGGCCTCGTGAAAAATAAAAAATGTGAGACAATTAAATTTATTTGCATGAAAGGAAAAATGGCTTCTGTCTAAGGAAGATTAAAGTGTTTGGACAAAACTCCTGTTGCACATCATCCTTGTGGGAATACAATGGATAAAATAACTGTTTGGGCCCCCTTATTTTTTTCAGGTATTTTTTTCATCACAGTTTCTCATGTGATTAATGCTTTTGTCCATTCTGCTGGTTACGGGTGACACATAGAAATGGAAGCTGTGGGCTCTGTGTAGGAAGCAGATCTGTTCTGGCTCTCCAGTGAGCAGTTTGAACTGCTGGGCTGAGTTAGGAGTAGCCCATCTATCTGTGCTGTACTGCACAGATAATAAATGGAGGTAAGAGATATAAAAATGTCTGACTTTCCCCAAACCACTCCAGAACATTTGTTTACAAAAATAGACATTGGTCAGCTCTGGGTCTGAGGGCTCAGATTCAGTCAAGTTACTGAAGAAATTCCCTTGTGGCAGCTGAGCCATGGAAACAGTCTTTGTGTACACCCTTACTCCCTAGCAAATGTGGGATAATTCAGTTTGTCTTAGTCTCAAATGGTGGAGGATTGTGCTGTAATTATCACATCACTCTGGATACTGTTTTTGCAGTTGTCTGGGAGCTGAATCCTGAGAATCAGCCAAGGCTTGAACTTTGGAAAGCTTTGGTTCAAAGAAGACCTCTCTATGAATATCTCTACATATATACACACAGGGCTTATGATTTATCCATCTCTCTGTCTGTCGTGGATTATGTGGAACTCATCCTGGCTCTGGCTCTCTTATGTTGGCTTTACTCTTCCTGCCTTTCTAGTCTCAGCATTGCCTTCTTGCTCCTGACTGTTGCTGTAGTAGCTGCTGGAAACTCCTGATTTTGGCCGGGATCCCATAGATAACGTACAGACATAGCCCAAAGACTGACTTGTCACTCAGGACACAAGGAGTATGCACTATACTGGTCTGGATCACTTCCTCTGAGCTGCTCAGGTGCCTAAAGAGGCTTTGCTTGCCCTGCCACAGAGCTGTCTGCAGGTCTGTGGAAGAACTACTAACCTTGATTAATACCTGGGCCTCTTGCCAGCGTAAATGCTCGAGTGTTTGCTGTGAGTTCAGATTTGCTGATTTAGCTTAATTTCCAATTGACAGGTAATTTGAAAACACCATAAAGATATGTTCTTTGCAGGCTTTGAGCAGATTAAGTGGGGGAGAAGGGCTGTTATGAAGCACATCCAATTTCTGCAGTCAGCAGTACTGTGTGATGAATGTCACCATAACCTAGAGAGAAGTAAGATAATGAAATGCATTCATTTCTTCCAACAATTAAGTGCTACCATGGCCTGGAAAGGGCTTAGAGCCAGCTGGAAAAATTTACATTAAGCAGTGTCAGGCCTTAGATTATCATGTACAGTAAAAGAGCAACAAAGAGCATGAAAGTCAGATGTGTGATCTGAATGTTTATCTGCCACTGACAGATGATATGTTAAATCTGGAATCATCATGGGTTTCAATTATCAGTCCAGTATTGAACCCATTGCTATTGATACTGTTCTTATATTCAAAGGGAAAATCATCTAATCTGAAGTCCCGGAAGCCAAGAGATGGAAGAAATAAAACAGCAGAAAAAAAGTGACCCAGTGTCCTGTTTTCAGTCTAATAACCCTGCTGTGGGCAGGATATGTGAAGCAAAGGTAGTGCCAAGGAATGTGTCTAACTAAGTGCTTTTGACCAGTTCTGCAAGTTTAATCCAGTGTGTTGTGTACCACTTTCCCTCCCACATACAGCCAAATGGATAACTTCTTTTACAATTGCAGTTATATAACACTCCTGTGCAATGGCACAGGAGAGTAAAGAACCTATAGCTCAGTTTTTAGATGATCTAATTCTGAGACTGCTGGTGTGGAGAGAAATTGTAATGTCATGGGTTTTATTTTTCAGATTTTTTCTTCCTCAAGTGAGTTGCAGTTTAATTGTGCCAAGTTGCTGGAATTCCTCACCAGCAGCTCTGATTTCTTTCTTGAAACCAACTCATTCTGTCACTGGTCAAAAATATTATCTGTATTTTTTTTCCCTAATAAATTTAGTGATTTGAGTCAAACTAGGAAAAATATCCCACTTATCCTCAGTCTAGCAAGAGCAGCAGACATGAAAAGTATTCCACACTATTTCCTCTAGGTACATGACTCTGTGTTATGAGCTCTGATGACAAAGTAATTTCTGCCTGTCAGCAAGGTGCACTTTTTGCAGAGAAGGAGAGCAAAATGTTAACCACAAGTAGTCTGGTAGTTTCGTGATTCTGTCTGTCAGTGTGGAGGGGATGAACTGACTCATGACTGTGGAATAACCACCACAGACAGCACTGTGGGATCCTTGTTTGGGCTGCCTTCTTTTGTGGCCACTTGGCAGATACTGGTGTCGACTCAGGATGCAGTACATTTCACTCAACAGCTGCCATGCCAAAAAGAAGGTGGATAAATGTGCAGAAAAGCTAAAAGCCAAACTGACAACCATCCTTGTTTTCTCTTTCCAATAGATGGCACCAATTCTCTTTCCAGATCATCATGGGTTGAAGAGATCAGGAGCTCCAGAATAGCAGAAGAGTTTAAAAACACAGGCACCTTTGCCTTTTCTTTTGCTCTGTCTGAGTGTGAAATTTGCACCAAGAAGGCAGCAGAAAATGTCTGAAGCCCTTGGCATGTGGCACTGCTGCCAAGTGCCAGGAAAACACGGGCAGATCAATGAGCAAACGTGACCCAGGGCTTGGAGACAGGGGAGGGAGGTTTACTTTTGCCTAAGGATGGTCAAAAGTAAAAATGGGACTACTTTAGGGTATAATTGGGAAGGAATTGGAGGGCTGTGGAAGAGCAAAATGGAACATCAAGATTCCAGGTCAGATGGAGAAGTCTGGGGCAGCCAAGGAGCAATGACAGTGCACCTTGTGGAGGAAGAATCACACACTGGTCTGTCCTGCACAGCAGGCTCCCCCAGGAAGAAGTGACTTCTTAATGTTTATATAAATCTTCAAGAGGAAATTAAGCCAGAATGGAGCTGAGGAAGCCTCTGTTCTGAAAATACTGTGGCAAAAATCTCTCACGGATAAGACTGTTTTCTTTATTCTGAAACACACCTATGTCCATCATTAAAAGAGAATAGTGTCTGCATGGCCATATGGGCCATGGGAAGAGATGAGCCAGACTCCCATCATGCATTATAACATAAAGGATGCATTATAACATAAAGGATGCTTCCTGGCTGCTAGGAGATGGTCAAAACAAAAATACTTGGGTATAACATTATTTTAAACATAAAAAAGCATTGTATTATTTTAAAAGCATAACATTATTTTAAAAGGCATAACTCTCAACTAAAGCCTGGAGGCAAATAAATTCTTCATTAATTTTACCACTTAAATCCTTTTTTAAAATCCTTTTTAAAAATCCTTTTCTAATATTTTCAGTCATACATGCCCCATATTTTGTTTTTACCTCAAATGTCTTGCTATGATTTTTGGTTGAAGAGCTCTTTGACTCCACAAGCTGCTTTCCTACCAAATGTGGAAAATGTCACTCTGGTGAGTTGTGTAAGTGCACTCATCTCTATTTCCCTTTTTACACAATCTGGAGGAGGGCAATAGTGCTACCCTCATGAACTGAGCTGCACTGGCATTTCTCATGGGATGCAGCAAAGACAAACCACTAAGAGCACAATTTCAGAACTTATGGAGGTTGTTACAGTACAGAGTTTCCCAGTAAGAGACCCCAGATCACACTCCTGATAGGAGCTGACTGAATTTTTTTCTAGGGTTTCTTCTGGGTCTCCAAGCCACGAACCCTCAGCAGTACTCCAGAGGACACAGGCCCATATTCCCATCTTGCCCTTGAGATACTGTGGCTTCTGCTGGGTGGAAATGAAGCTTGCAAGCACATGTCATAAATTGCAGTATTTCTCTGATAATATAGGGGATAGTCTCGTGTTGCAGCCTTGACTTATCCTGTGATAACTGTAGGAATACCCCAGCATACCTGGGAATGTGCCTCCTGCAAGCAGGCTTAGAATGCAGTTTATGTGGTGTTTAAGCCCGTTTGAGACAGCACTGCCATTGAAAGAAGTGCAGGTGGAGATATATAGACAACCAGATCTGAGTGAACCAGGCAAGACATTTTTAATCTGGATCAGTTTTTGCCTAAAACAGTTTCCTTTGTGGTGACTCAACACATGCTCACACAGCTTTGGTAGAAGGTTGTAGGGAAGTAGCCTTTGGATCTGTTGGAACAGGTCCAGAGGAAGGCCGTGAAAATTAACAGAGAGCTGGAGCACCTCTCATGTGAAGACAGGTTGAAAGAGTTGGAGTTGTTCTGCCTGGAAGAGGGAAGGCTCTGGGGAGACTTTATTGAGGCTTTTCACTGCTTATAGGGGGCTTGTAATAAAATTGGAGAGAGACTTTTTAACAGGACCTCTAGTGACAGGATAAAGGACAACAGTTTTAAACTGAGAGTAGGTTTAGATTGCACATAAGAGTACCTTGTTTTAGCAGGGAGGGTGGTGAAACACTTGCACAGGTCGACCAGAAAAGCTGTGGATGTCCCATTCCTGGAAGCATTCAAGGCCAGGTTGGACAGGACTCTGAGAGGCCTGATGTAGTGGAAGGTGTTCCTGCCCATGGCACTGGGACAGTGGTGAATACTGGGAATTACTTGGTTTGCAAGAAAAAGAAGAGAAGGAGAATTTTTCCAAGTCTACTCGAGGCAGTAAACACAGACTGAAATTTTGGCAGAAAACTAACTGCTTTTCAGACAGCTGAGGGCGCTCAGCACTTCTTAAGTGAGGTTGGTGTTTTGCAGGTTTGGGCCATCAGATACAGCACTAAAACACTTGGATCAAAGATAGTGCTACTGGTGAGCAAAGCCTGGGCAGGGGTTCAGGCTCCAACATTGCCAATAGCTGAAAAATAAAACACCCAGATCTGATTAAATAGCTGTGTGCTTCAGTACAAGCATAAATGTAATGCCTTAATTTTAATAACACCTTGGAAGAACTCTTTGATCACAGATTTCCCCTTCTGAAGCAGCAGGGTTTTACTTATTACAATTTCATGTACCACCAGAAGAGTAGAACTGGATAAAAATGTTAGGCTAATATGCTTGCATATTTATATTGTGATCATTTTCTGTCAGTTTTCTCTCATCCTGGTTTTATCCTTGTTATTGAGATCTGCTTCTTGGCATGACACACCTTTGCCAGAATTAAAATCTATATCTGTCCCAAATTTCCCAAGAAATTACCTCTCTTGTGGCGGGATCTGCATTGTGGGCATGTCTGTTTAGTTCTGGAAAAAAGACACACTGACTTCATTTCACCCAGAGCATAATGCATGATTCTTTTTAGGGACTTTTAATATAAATCAGATTTCTCTGGATTCTCATTTATGTTGCATTGATTTCTCTAGCTTATTCAAACTTCTTAAAATCCTTCTGTGATTTTTGTTTATTCACCACTTTTTATTAGCAAATCCTTAATTCCCTAGTACTTCTAAAGCTTCTTAGCACATGAAACAATGCTTCTGATTTGTTAACTCTTATTATTACCACTTGTGGTATGAATAAAAATTAGTGTGTTTTGATGAAATACACTTAATACATATGCTTATTTTATTAAAGTCAAGTAATTACAGCTACTAAAGTCTTGCTTAGTTGGATACCTCATGTCTTTGAGAAGAAAGTTAATTAGTTATTGTGGCAGTCATTTCTGTAATTGTCTCAGCTCTAAAGGGACATCTTGGCTTGGAAAGTTAAGGATTTTTTTGTCAGTCAATTACCATGTTTTCATCTGTAGAAACTTTGTTTTGTATTTTCAAGCACTGGGGTAATTTAATTAAAGGACCTGTGACTTGCAAGGCCATTTAACATTGGGCATCTAATTCACCTCTCTTAGCTACACGTGTTCACAGTGAATTCCCCCTGTGGAAATAACCTGTCTTAATTTAGGTTTGGTGTGCGGGCAAGGTGGCTGTAACAGTGTCTCCTAACTGGAGCTGTGCAGAGCCTCAGGGCACGGCATGGGCCAGCTCATTTGTTTTGCTCAGGTGCCTTGGCACCTAAGGCTCTACATTGTGTCATGGAATAAATGTCTTCCTCTTTGTCTTCCATGACCACAGAGCCAGGCTGCAGCTGGCATGCAGCCTTCAGGTGGGATTTCCCTTTCATCCCTGAGCACAGGACTTGGTTCCTGAGCTACCCAACTCCTCGGTTTCCCCACGGAGGGATGAAGCACGGTGCTGCAGAGAAGTGGCAAAGCACTTTTCTCTGGTCCCATTGCTCTCTTCACCGAGGAAACATCATTTCTCAGTAGTCATAATGTGGGATTCCCAACCCTTCTCAGCATTTCCAATGAGATAAAAAATGGCTTTGGCAGCACATAAGTTCCTCAGGGTACAGCCAGGCGGCACAGAGACCATCTGTTTTCTCCACACGAGGAAGTACCTGGGTTTTAAAGGGAGAGACATTGGTGCACGCAGAAATCAAGTTCAGCTGCCTGATGAGATGCAGGCTGATACCCAGATGTCAAATTGTTGAATCCATGTTTCTGCCTGTCAGCTCTGCTGGATTTCTCAAGGGGTAGCCTGTGGGTGTTCCCAGTAGCAAGTGATTGCTCTTGGATATCTCCTGCTTGATATATGTCTTTGTCCTTCAGGTGCTCTAGGCAGCACCATAACCCTCAGACCCAGGGGGCTGTTTGAAGGGCATGCACTTCTAGGCAGATCAGTGTCTCGTAAGTGTGACCAAGGACTGTGGGATGCAAGAACACAAGACAGAGGCATTTTATCCCTCCTGCCAGCCTTTCTGCCTTCCTCCCCAACTTTGATATTCTCTTTTCAGCCAGGACCAGATCCAGATGGGGTTGATGGCTGGAGGCTCTGTAACCAGACTTCTTCAGCCACTCCACTGCAGCCAGACTGCAGTTCCTGAATCAGGCGGCCTTAATGGCAAGCCAGGGAGGGGATGGATGCCACAGACAGCCACTACTCTAAATCCCTGCTGCTTTCAAAAGTGACAGCCAGCCAAGGAGCAAAGCAGATAATAATCAGGTTTACAATTTGATCAATTATTATCAAAGCTGCAATAAGCTAGTTACAGAGATGGAAACAGGCTGGTGTTATAGAGAGCCAGCTATAAAAAGTGTGTTTCTAGACATGCTGAGTTCAGTGAGGACAGAGAAACAGCCTATTAAAATATCTTGTTAATATATAGGTTGTAGTCTCAAAGCTGATGCTTTTTTAATGTGTATTTTATTTCCCCCCCATTTTCACTTACTTGTTCCCTTGCTGGCTTGTCTAAAGAAATATTGTTTTATTTGGGTAGATTATTGGATATTATAGTGTACAGGAGGTAAACACTTGTTACTTCTGTTTGCTCAGCTCCCTTGAGGTGAACAGGACATGATGCAGACCCAAACAGGAATCCAGGCAGTTTCTTTGCAGTAATTCCTATAATAGAATCATAGAATATAATGAGTTGGAAGAGACCCACAGGGATCATCGAGTCCAACTCCTGGCCCTGCAAAGGACAAGCCCAAGAATCCCACCATGTGTCTGAGCATTGTCCAAGCACTTCTTGAACTCAGACAGGCTTGGTGCTGTGACGACTGCCCTGGGGAGCCTGTGCCCAACCACCCTCTGGGTATGCTGTTTACTGTTGTTTACTGCTGTTTACTGGGTATGCTGTTTACAGACTTGCAGCCATGTCTTCTAATTCTTTTTTTCCCCAGCTACCTGTTTGTTCTGGCTGGCCATTGGGTTAGAGAGTACAAAGGAGAAAGGATACCTGGCCTCAACTCTGTGCTGAAGAGAAAGAAAAGTCAGTCTTGTGCTTCATTGCATTACATCACAGCTTCTGTCTATTAATTTATGCAAGAGACAATGAAAGGGGAAGGAAATGTAAAGATTTTTAGGCACTTGTTCTCATTGAAGGGTTAGGATACTCGCTGAAGATATTATTAGTTTGACATATTATTTTCTCCTTATGCATTTATTAACACTGCAATGTCAGAGTAGGGTTCAAATGACAAAGTTCCTGTCCAGGTCCCATTGCTTTGGTTTAGCCTATCATTCTCCAGGAAAGGGGCCTGTGAGAAAATCTGAATCAAGCCCAGTGTCAAATACCACTAATCTCAAATATCACTGCCACCATTCCCAACAAGGTTTCTGTTTAAGAGATTGCTGCTACTTGCAGTTTTTCTATAGTGCATCACTATAGGATCTGGGCTCCCCTGGATGCCATAGTAAAACCCTGTAGAGCTATACACAACCAGTTCTAACTTCTGGAAAGTGTTTTCCTTGGCCTGATAACTTTCCCTTTGAAACCACTCCCTCTGTTTATAGGCTGTGCTCTGGGTGGGGATTTTAGCACAAATCTCTTTAAAAGCCCCAGTAGTTCCTTCTCCAGGCTAAATCTGAGCTTCATCACAGGTGCTGCTGGAGTCCCAGCTGGACATGGTGAGTTTTGGCAGCAAGGGTGTTCCAGCATAGAGAGACCCTGTGAGAGGCTGCTTTAGGGTCCTGGAGGATTTTTGTGTAGGATGTGTGAAACTGGGGCTGGGGCAGGAGAGCTCATGAAGGTAAACTTCTTAAGAGGCAATTTCTCTTCTTTATTCTTTGAAAGCGAAGGTTCGTCTAAGATTTTGGGTTTCCTGAGTAAAGTACAGTAAAGTACATTTTGTGACTGGGGGGAATATTTGCTTGAGAGTGAGAGATGGGCTAATACATTACTTTGGTTTTGTCCCTTGTTTTGCCTGTAAGCACTTCAGTGTGATATCTACACACCAAATCTCAAAGAACTTCCCAGATTACAGCCATCTTCTGTAAAGGTATCATTTGCAGAAAGCCATTACCCCCAAACATCTCATCCTTCAGCCTGGGAAAGAAGAATAATGTTGATTGAAAGTAACTAGAGGTATTTGAGAGAGAAAAAATAACTTCTGTGGGAATGACTTTTCACAGATTAACGTATTTCATGGGCCACTTGGATTCCAGGTGACTGGACTGTGTTGCAGGCAGATGCTGTTTTGTCCTTGTTTCTGAGCTTGCTCCTTCCATATTTCAGCACTTGTTCCCCACTAAGCTCAGGGAGGCAAAATCAATAGTGCTGCAACATTAATAATTGAGCAAAGCAGGCAGCCAGCTGAGTAAACCCCATCTCACTCGAAATCAGAGCAGTTACTTCCATCTTGAGCTAATATATCTGAGAAATAGGTGCAGACTGAGGTGGAAAATGGGATAAAAACACCAAAATAAAATAAAAAAGCCAAACAGCCAGCTCCCCCCTGTGCTGTGCTGTCATGATTCTCACCAAAGGAGTGGCAGAAGTGAATAAGGATTGCTCTCTTGAATCATTCTGTATCGGGATGCAATCAGGCAGAATGGTTTGAAAGCATCTTTAGTTTGTAGGAATGAACTCTCCAGGGTTCTGAGTGCTATTTCCAGGTTTCATCCTAAAGCTGAAATGATGCACTTATTGAGAGCTGATCATATAAAGTACACAAAGAAGAAAAGAGTCTGACAAATAGATTTTAACTTGGGGAGTGAAAAAAAAAGGCAATAAACACACTACTGGAAGTGTTTCTGAAGGACATTTGGATATTCTCACAATGCAGGGTGAGAACCCCACTAGAATGTGATGCTCTGCAGCATCCCTTCACTGAGATGTTGCCATCTTTGGAAAAGACTGCAATAAACTTCTAACACCCCTAGTGAAATTCCACAGTGCTTAAGGGACAGGGTCTCTTAATCCCAGTAAACCATTGAGCAGTAGGATGGCACATCAGATGGTCACACCACCCTGGTGGCTTCTGCAGTTCATAGATGAAAGTTGCCCACATGATGCCTTCTTTGAAAGTACTGGATTTGGGAATCTTTAGATAAAACCTACTCATACATATTGAGAAGAGGAGGCTTCTGTGAGGAATAATCTTGTTTTAATGGGGCAGAATATCTGTAAAGGCATAAATGATATCTGAGACAGCAGGATATAGCTGGCAAAGAAATCCAATAAGGATTAATGCCAAGATGTCAGCAATCCAGGAGATACATGATAGTATAACTGCAGAGCCAAGAGATAGAAAATACCATGTAAAGTTTTCCTTTCTTTCATGGAATCTCCAGGGTTCCTTCTGCAGTGTGTCTGGGAAAAGTGCTCTGAATCCTGAGTAGTGTGAGGAGTCAGACAGACTGATTTAAAGGTGTTAAAATATTGCCAAGGGATGGGAGCATCCACAAGGACAGCACTCTGGGATGATGCTGAGCACTCACTGCATCTGAGCTTTTAGGTGTGGTGTTGAGGAAAGCCGTGTGATGCACCGAAGCGTGGGGTGGGAATTGTGTGACATTTCTGTCAGGAGTAAGCATTGCCTGCCATGTCTGTAAGAGAAAAGAATCTAGGAAACATATGAATTGGTGCATGGGGGAATCCCACTCCTGTGTGTCAAAGCTCCCTTTAAAGGGACAACACAAATTCCACTTGTGGACCCAGTTTGTAGTTGGGATGAAGCCTGTAAAAGTGCATTTATGAAAAGCTCAGCTAGTGCTGCCTTTCAACAGGGTGGAGTTTGTAGCCTTTCTCTCAAACAGCAGGACAAGATCAAAGCCTTTTATTTTCATGGCTTGCAGTGTGGTTTTTTTATTATTTCTTCTCAATGGCCTGCAACACAACAAGAGTTGCAGCATGAAGAGATCATGATTTTCAGAAGCAAATGAAACCAAGGGCTTGCTACACAGGGCCCATCTCTATCTCCTCTCCCAGGTCTATTTTTCCCCTTTGGTTTTCTGTGCAGCAGTTGGCAGTATGTATAAATCCAGAAAAGCCTTGCAGAGCTGGGGAAAACCAGGAGGCAATTAATTCATCTTGACACAACACAGCCTAAGCAGTCACCAGTGACCTGGAGTGTCTATACAGAGAGTTTAGGTATTTGTGCTGCCAACTTGCCATCAGGACTGGGTTTTTACAAATAATATTTTGCAGTAGGCAGCAAATACTGTCTTTAAATATGTCAGTGAAGGAGCAATTGCATGGCTCTCAGCTGCAGCAAGCTCTTCTGGTTTTGTGGGTGCTGCCCATCACCCTTTGAGACCAACGTGACTCCAGTAGAGGCCACTAGATTGGATAAGAATCTCCAACCATGAACACAAGGGCCAGAGGAAAGAAAAGAAGAGTAGAGGCTTGTTTGTTCCTGATGTTCCACTTGGATGTGTGCAGCCTGGAGGTGTACAGTTGGAATGAAAAATAAGACCATATAGCATGATTCAGTTGCTCCCAAACAAAGGTTAGGGGTGAGGAATTCCTATGTGAGCAGAGGGGAGGTTCGCAGGGAATTTCCCCTGGCTGCCTTTCAAAGTTCTGGCTGCTGCATATTGACCTGTGAGGCATTTGTTTGGTTTGGCCTTTATTTTCTTTTTCTTCCTTTTAAAAAATTTTTTCCCCCTCTCAGTTCTTGTCTGTTTTGTTTCTGAAAGAACGACATCCTGGCCCCTCACATTTCTGGAGGCAACACACACATTCCTTGCAGCTCTGTGTTACCAGGAGGACAGAAAATATTCTTCATAATTACACATGATTTGATCATTCCAGCATTTCCACTTCTTCCCAGAAGTTTTATTACCATAATTAATTTCTCTGGCATCTACTTACACCTCTAGGCATTTTCCCAAACCTTTAAACACACAGTTAGCAGTTTTGAACATTTCACCACTGTATTTCTTTTCCTCAGTTTGCTAGTTATAAATTCTTTGCTAGTAGTCTTTCCTGCAACATGAGCTTTATTCATGTAGTCCCCATTACTGTAGTATCATCTTAGTCCGGGATCTCTGCTTCACCATAGCACTGTGATCAAAGAAAATGGTGCTATCCCTAGTGGCAAATGGGAATCTGGGGTACAGTGGAACTATGACTCATATTTTAAAGAATTTGGTCTTTGATGACTTGCCTAAAGTGTCAGAGAGGCAGGAAAGAGAACTACCTTCTGGTGTCCTGACTCCAAGTCCCTACCTGCTGAGCCAGCTTGCTTTTATGGTCTCTCAGGGTGTTTCTATTTCCTTTCAGAATATATTCTGTAATTTCCAGTCTGTGCAGAACTCATCACTTTCTCAAATTCCTTTAAGGAAAGGTGAAGCAAGAGGGAAGAGATTTTAAGAATCAAGGATTCCTCTTGGGAAATTGTCTTCTACCACTTCAGGATATTGAATAGAAAAAGATCTTTCTCTAAGAGAGATCTGAGCTGTGATCTGAACTGTGAAGTATTAATTATATTATATATTCATCATATCTATGTAGGATTTCACTAGTCCATAGTCAGTTTCTTTGATCTCAGAGGAATATAAGAGAGATGATTGCAAATAATGTTGGATTTCAACAGCCAACCCAACTCACATTAAAAACATCAGTGTCAGCCTCCTGTTTATTTCAGTGAGGAGTGGTAAATTGTTGAAATGAGAAACACCAAGCACAAACCAGCACGAACTCTTGGTGTGATTCAGCGTGATATTTCATCACCACACAACAGGCAGTGTTTTATATTAGCCTAAACTGCATGTCTCCAAGAAAAGCCATGTACTGCAGTGGTGGGATTCATCCTACCTCTGTCATTATAAATTAATTGCACAGACTGCCAAAATTTCATAAGTTCTTACTTTTGATCTGTTTAAACCCAACCCTATGTAATGCTCTTGACACAACTCACAAGACCCACAGGTATCCTCAGTCTGAGCGCAAGCCTCCCATGTCTTGTTTGCTGGAATGGGAACAACAACCCCAAAAGCAAAGCTGCTGATGGAGATGCAGAAATCATGCTCTTTGTCAGACAAAAACTGAGCCAAAAATCAGGTTTCAACCTATGCAGAAGTTGGCCAAACCTTACTATTAATTTGGCTTCCAACACAAGCAGCGCAGCATTGTAATACAAAACTCCCTTGGTGGGTAAATAATTTTCCATATACTCTTGGATAATAGCTGAGTAGGATTAGAGATGTCCTGGTGTGGGCAGCTTTCTCCAATGTCAGAGCAAGAGCTGGGTCTCCTGGTTCAGCAGCGTGAGTCCTGGGGTTCAGTGTGAGGAAGTGGTGAGCAATCTGGTGCAGTCTCCAGCCCCATTAGGTTGTGCTGCCCAGACTGTCACAAAGTTGTCCCCAAGTCCATCACACCCGGAGAGAGCTGCTTGCCAGGCTTAGATGTGGTGACTCGTGGTACCCAACGCTGTCCTAATAATTTTACTGCATTTACTCCAAATATACTTTTACCAATTAACTGGGCAAGGACTTTAAACAAACAAATAAGCAAAAAAACAGCCCCCAAAAGAAGAATGAAAAGGACTTCAAAGCATTTCTGTTACAGTGATTAAGCTATGTGTCTATGTCAGTCCGTGCCAGCCAACGCGTATTCAGCAATCCTTATCTCTGCACCGTAAAGCCTGATAAAGGTCTAATTGCCTGAGAAATGTACAGCCCTTGGGACTGCGGCGGCAAAAGCAATTTCCCTCTGCACAATGGAGCCTTCACGAAAGCACCTCCTGCCTAATGAAAGCATGAAGGATTAAGGGATAAAGGTAGTAGAGGTGTGGAGCTGGGCTGCAGCCGGGGGGCTATGTGGGATAGTTGGGGGCGAGAGGAGCCCCAGGCAAGGTAGGAGGTGCCTGTGCCATCCCTGCTGGTGTGGGGGGCCCTGCTGCATGCCCCAAATACAGGTGCCACCGTGGGACATCTCCTGCCTCCAGGTGCTGTCAGTCCTCCTGGGTGCAACCAGGGCATTGCCAGCAAAGATGAACTCGGTCCCCACGGCCACCTCCACTTGCCTGAGCAAAATCTGGTCACTTGTTGCAGAAGAGTTTGGGGGTGAAAGGACTGAGGAAAGAAAAAGTGCTTGTAACAACAGTGTTTCTTTGTTTCAAGTAAAAGAGGCAAATTTAATGCAGGATGCAAAGCTGACCCTGGGGTGAAACATCACTGAGTGTCCTCAGAGGCGCCCTCCCACGCATGAGCCAAACTCCGAAAATCTTTGATGCATTAGTGTTTAAAAGTGAGTGAGAGGGGGGAAAGCCCTACAAATTGTTCTAGAGAGAGACTAAAACAGCACAAGCAGCAAAGGGTGGTTACTGGGGATTTTGCAGCAGTTACTCATACAGGACAATTTCCCCATTTCCTTTCTGGTTTAGAAATAAGACTTCATGGACACAGAGGTAGTTCTGGAAGAGCTAATGAAGTACAAAACTGAGTGACAGGAATCATGTTTGGGGGGCTGTTCACAACAACTTTTTCTCCCTTTTTTTCTTTGTCTCCCCACAATTAAAAAAAGAGGAGATAACACCTGTGCTTGCTTCACTATGCCATTTTTCACATTTGCAGTTGTTCTCAGGGGAATCAAAGTGACAGATTTATGCAAAGCTGCAGATTGGATCTTTTCTTGCCCTGGAGCAAGGCTTTTATCCAAGCTTTTCTTTCCCCCTTTGTGAGGGGATGGTGAAGAGGAGGAATGCATCACACTTGAAAATGGCAAAGAAAAAAACCTTTCACAGCTGTTTTTAGCAGCTGAGATATATTTAATCCAAACTAGAGATTAACATGCACCTCTGTGAAAGAGATATTTCCCTTCCCCCTGTGGTTGTTATCACCTCTGTAGCAGACAAGGCTCAGAGATGAACCTCAGCAGCGAACTCGTGGTGAGAGGATGGAGAGCTGCAAGGGGAAGGCTACGAGCAAGTGACTTTGTGCTCTTACTCCCAGACTCTCCTGCAATGGATTGACTCTCCAAGTAATGTGGACAACTTCTTCGGGCTTTGGGCAGTCTAGACTGTGAATGCCACTCCTAAGTGTTTCAGGACCTCAGGTTGTGCCGGTGCCCAGCTCCAGCTCCAGCTCCAGCACACCTCTGCACAGCAGGGTTTTTAGCAGGGTATCTGCAGAAGGCAGCTCTTCTCTAACTATTTCATTGGAGGTGGGATGAGCAGAGAAGGTCTCTCCTGCTGTCTCAGTGCTACATGCACATGGATGCAAATGAGTTATGGTAAATCTTCAGTAGCACAAGAACTCCTGCTGTCTCCTAAGCCTTCATTCAGGCAGTGAGCCATGAGCAGCAGTTTGGAATGTGCCCTCCTAGTGAGCACTTGTGTTTTAATTTCACTGCTCAGTGTGCAAACGTCCTGAAATCCTGTCCCTGAATCTGTAAGGATTTGAGAAGCAGAACTATTAACACCTGTATTGACTTTCCTGTAATGCTTGTCTCCACATTATCGGAGTGCCACATTAATGGATGTGAATTCACAATCCCTTTATGAAGAAGCTGGTACCCATGTGACCTACCAGACTTGGCATTTTTGTCCCCAAATCTTATCCTTCCAGTCAATCTCCTTCTCCATCCCCATGTTTCAACCAGATATGAAAGTCTTGCCTCTACTCATAGGAACAAAGTCTTCTACACAAGAAAAAAAGGCATTACTCTTTAGACTGCCGTGGTGAAGAGACCATTGAAACCTTTTCTACAGAAATCTTACCCAAGATAAACATGTAAGATGTGATATTTCAGCCCAAACAGTTAATGCAATCCAAGGAACAGCCAGGCAGCTTGGCGGATGGGTGATATGATCCAGCAAATCATTTGCTTCCACTGCTGCTGCTGGACCTTGTAGCCTTCACTGGCTCCAACAGCACCTATTTTGTGCATGTGTCACCAACCCCTGAAATGGTGGCCAGTGGACAGCTGTCCTGACCTTGACATAAGACTGCTGTATGTGTGCAAATGCACCAACCTCTGCACAGCAGCACAGCCGTCGGCCTTGCCACTGGGTCACCAGTGAGTTGTGTGGATGAGTTTCTCTCAGCAGAGGCAGGCTCAGAGGTGCAGCTGTTTCCTTCTTTGCAATTCTGATGGTGTGTGCCGGCATCTCATTGCCATGGAATTCGGGAGCAGGACTAAATGACCAAGAGTTACCCATCAGCAGCATTGCCCTCATCACCAGCATTCAAGTGAATCCTTCATGAATGCTGGTGGCATTGCTAACCCAGCTCCTGGGGGAAGAAATTCCCCTGAGTAGGGAGGACAGTTGTGGTCAGCTGATTGCCATGAGAAGAAGGAGGATTCTCCATGAGGGAGCTGGATCCGAGCCCATGTCACTGCTTTGGCCACGTGCTTCAGTTAACTCACTGACTTAAGTGTAGCTCTTTTCTCCTTTGCTAAGGGTAATTTCCAAAATCCAAATAAACCTGCACAGGGGCACGTGCTTTTATGTCAGCTGCTCTGTGGATAGAGCTCTGCTCTAGAGCATACCAGAGAAGAACAAGGCCTACTTAAGACAGAAAAATAGAGTCCATATGCTAATGGAGCAGGGCCTTGGCCCATTTTGTGAGATTCTTCTAGGCGGCTTGATGCCCTCTCAGCAGCAGTTAAAGAGAGAACCTTGCTGCCAAGTGGTTGGGCAATAAGTGATTTGTGAGTAGTGGGCACATCTCATGTGAGTGTTGCTGGAAGTTGGTGGGAAGGTTATGACCCTGCACTGTCAGGGAAACAGCTTAAAGGGCCACCCCAGACAAGAAAACCCACCTCTCTCCTCTGGGTACTTCATTTAAAAAGGCCCAGAAATTGGAGTAGGCATGGGGATGCCCATGAAACTAAAGGTGGTGTGGGGCTGATGGTGGGGCCATGATGGAGCAGACAGAGCAGCTCTCTGGCTGCAGGAGGGTCAGCAGCACAGGGAGCAGCCGAGAGGCCGGGCATGACACTCAGGCTTTCTGCAGGACAAGAGGCAATGCAAGCTGGCCAGAGTGAGACTGCTGGGCAAAAGCTGGTGTTATAGAAGGGCTGACTGCTCCTGTGGGGACATGCAGGTTCCTCTGATGGGGTTTGCACTGGACACCTCCAGTTGGTGGCCATGTAAACAAACAGGCTTAGGTTTCTTGATGTTCCTTTTGTTCCTTTCGTGTCCCTATTTTTCTATTTGTTCTGTATACTGTTCAATTAGTTAATTTAATTCCTTAATTTGCTCCTTCTTTGCCTAAAGTTTTCCTTGACAAGCTGCTTCCCTCACTGCCCTTTCCTTCCTGTCCTGAGTCTCTTTCTCCCACTTCCTCTGCTTTTTCCTCACTGTTTCTAGCTTTCCCTTGAGCTCTGCATCCCTGTGTCTGCCTCATCTCTCGTGTTATTTCCTATCCCTTCATCTGTGGGACTCTGTGGGTTGCAGGGGCATTTCTAATCCTTATGGCAATCTACAGTAATCTGTGCTGCCTTGCCTCTCTTTCCCACAAGTCTGTCCCTCCAGCTGTGCATGCACATCTGTACACAAGGCACACACAGCCCCAGAGCCATGAGATTGAAGTCAGACCCAGTTCAAGGAAATGCCAGCTTCAGTGGGATTCCCCTCTCCAAATCCAGGGCTCCTTGGGTGTTAGATGAGACATGGGATGGCAGGCAGTTGTTTTCCTTACCATATCCCTGGAAAAAAAATCAGGTACTCCATTGATTAGTGCAGTTTGAGGGAAGAGGATTGTGATGAAAATTAAGCATCTGTTGGCTTATAGTGGAAAATATTTTAAGTAAAAATGCTCTAAATTATATAAAGGTGTTTTGTAATAGAACTGTCATATACCATGAGACAACTTTACTGGAAAGAACATCTGTAATGAGAAACAAATCACGCTGACCTTTGCTATAGGGCTTGAAAGCAGGTTTCTTTGGGGTTGTGGAGACTCATTTGCCCTCCAGCAGTGGAAGAATTAAGATGTTATGTTTAACATAAACAAGAGAGGTTTAATTCCAAATCCTTGTGGGAGAGCACTTTGTGTTCTCTTAAAAGTTCAGTAATTCCATAAGCAAGATGGACAGTTGGGTTATTTTAGACTCAATGAAAGCAGGGGAGGGACAGAAAGGACGTCAAAGGGAATTAACTCATCAGAGTAAGAACCCAGTTGTGAAAACTGAGCAGAGAGTGAGTTCAATTGCATTAACTATACATGGTGCCAAGGTCTCTCATTATAAGATGCCCTTTTCCCCTTTTTGTTTTATCCAGGCAAACTGCAAGAAAAAGAGCTTGGTCTGTGTGGGATCATCCCAAGTCAGGGCTGAGCAGCCTTCTGGACACATGTGCCCATTGCTGTTCAGTCAGCAAAGAAAGCATGAAAGTCATGAGTCTCATTTCCATTTGTACACAAGACCCTCTGAGGTCAGGTGCTGGTTTCTAGTGATGAAGGAAGAAAGGCTGCACAGGGACACTTGTCTCTGCTGGATCTGTGTGCACATCTCTGCACCAGCAAGGACAGCGTGGGCTTTGGGAGCATCTTGGCCCTTTTGAAAGGCAACCCCTTCCCCAGCTCAGGTGTGTCCTGCTTCTCTTCTGCTGGGGCCACAGAGAGAAATCAGCCCCAGCAATCTGTTGTCATTTACCAGCATTAAATTCACTTTAGAAGAAGACTGTGTCAAATATGTTACCTCCAGCTGTGATTCAAAAATTAAAGAAAATTCAACTTGTAGGCAATATAGGACGGACAAGATATAAATCCAGAAAACTTGAGCTATGAAAGCAAAGACAAAACATTTCACATCTCTATATTTTTATTTCCAGACAAGAAGCCAAAGTCCTACAATATCACTGTTACGTTTGGGCTTAGACATGTACAGCATCACTTTTTTCATCACTCCCCACGATCCTGCAGCTGAAGAGAACCAGTGTGAGTGACTGGGTGCTGGAGGGATTAATGCTCTGGCCCAAAACCAGGCCAGAATTGCCTTAACTTGACAAGTGAAGTTTGGATTGAACGGCAAATTGTACCTTGCCAATACAATTTTTCTTCAGGAGTGGCCAATGAAAATTGTTCCATACTTGTGTAATGCTGGCTAGCAGAAGAAATGTGGTTCTTGGATAAAGAAGCAGAACATCAAATAGAAGTGGTGATGTTGTCCTTTCCCTGGCTCTCTGGAGACCAGGCTCTATGATCCTGAGTTCATCTCTGGTGTCTGCAGGAGAAAAGAATGTTGAAAGTCTGAGGCAATCAAGCTACAGTAATGTCTGGTCATTCTGCCACCAAGTGAAGGAAACTATTCAATTTATTCAAGGGAGCACTTGATTATTGGTTTATAAATGCCAAAACAATGTGAGAATTTCTAATAAGAATGCTGTTTTTTCACAGCACACAACAGCACAACATGAACTCATGGATGGAATCTGAAGCCAGGCAGATCCAGAATGGGAAAAAGCATATTTTAGCATTGGAACAACTGACCAAGGGATGACCTAACTTCTCCACCACCCGAGACTTTAAGGTGAGAATTGTGTGTCTTTCTTCCACTTTCTTTTAAATTCAGTAATGACCATGACACAGGAGTCCCTGGGTGACATCATCTAGCTAGTGTGGTCAGATAAGACTTTCCTCACAGTTCCTCTGCCTGTAAAACCTCTAGTGGTTAAGAAGTGCGTTTAACTGAGCCAGGGTTCACCCCAGGGACAGGGGAGTTAGACATCTTTATTCCTTTCTCCCAGCTGTGGGAATGCCCTGTTTGGATGTCTTTCCCATCGCCGGTTGTGTCAGTGGTATGTGTTATGCAGATGTGTGTCTCGTGGGAGCCACGCTCAGACAGCACATTTCACATTGATTTATGAACAGACTTACGAGCGCAGCAACTTCTGACCTCTGCTGACTCGGGCTGGAATCAGCTTGCTTGTTGTTGCTATTCTTACTCTTGCACCTGCAGCCATGGCTCACGAAGCAGATGCTGCAGAAACGCGGAGCTGAGGAGGCCCTTGCCTCAGAGCTCTTCTGTAACAAGGAGGGGACGTAGGTAGCCAAGGCAGTCCAGGGAAAAGATGGGAAGTAAACATGCTCGGTCATGAGGAGCTGGAAAAGCAGTGGGTGTAGCAGTAAGTTGGGTAGGCAGTGGTGGGCCAAGGCTGGCTCTGCACGGGAAAAGATGCTGCAGGACTCAAGACGTGAGGTGAAAGAGCATCTTTGTTGTGTGAATGTCAGGAAAGGCACATCTGGAAGAAGCTACAAGGAAAGCACCTACACAAGCTTGAGGATAGAGAGGGAAGTCTAAGGGGAGGGTTACATCCAGGTTGTAAGGCCAAGTGACGGATAAGAGGAAGGGATAGTGCCAGTGATTATGAAAGAGAGAAAGGGTCACTTGGACTGAGACAAACAGTTCCCCTTCAGCCACAATGGGTCTGAGATGAGGATCAGATGTCGCCAGATGTCAGGGAGCCAGGCTAAGGTGGGAGTTTCAGTAGGAGAATACAGCTAACAGGACAGAGGTACAGATCCAAAGGAAGCTGCATCTGAATGGATCAGGTTTGTCAGAGATCAGAACAGAGGGAAAGGAGAGCAGGAATCAGTGGCCACAGTGACTGCAGGATGGAGAATGAGGATTGGCTTCAAACTGAATGAGAGTTATATTAAACATTAGGAAGAAATTCTTTACTGTAGGGTGATGTGGCATTGAAACAGGTTGTCCAGAGAAGCTGTGGATGCCACATCCCTGGGAGTGTTCAAGGCCAGGCTGGACAGGGCTCTGAGCCCTGGACTAGTGGAAGGTGTCCTGACAGTGGAAGGTGTCCCTGAAGGGTTAGAACTAGAGAATCTTTAAGCTCCCTTCCAACCCAAACCATTCTATGATTCTGTGAAGATGGACAGGGGAAAGGGGAAAGGCCAAAGGGGACAAGAAGGGGCAGAAAAGATACAACGAAGGTGTAGGCAAAGATCTCCATCTATACCAACTACTTGATCCTTCTACTCACTTTTTCATCTGAATTCTAGTTAATATTACAGAAAGTCTTTGTACTACTGTGCATAAAGTAAATCTTTTCAAACTCTTTGAGAACAGTGTATCCCAGCTGATCCTCAAAGACAGGTTCTGTTTCTTCATGGTCATGATTACTCTTCAAAATCAAAAAACCTGAAGAACTATGGCCAGGATATGTGATTTTTATTAAATAGGAACCACCCAGCCCAGTCACTGGTGCAAAAATAGTTAAATATGATAGACCAAATGTCAAACTATGAGCAGAATGACTCAAATTAGAGAAGCATAGATGGAAGAAGCTAACAAAAACATCCCGTCCTGTGGGGACACTTAACACAGCCAAATATTCATCTTTGTAGGTCACCCTGTTTAAAGAGGGGTGGACAGGGGGAAAGAAATCTGGGTTTGATATTTTGTACGTTGGACTACAAAGGAATCACTGTGGATATATAAATAAAAGACAGCTGGGCTGAGGTTTCAGATCCCCTACACCCATCAGAAAGGCAGCCATACTCTGAGCACCATGCACTCCTGTTTGATACCTGGACTAACACTCAACTCAGTCAATACTTTAAAAGCCAAGAGAGAGACAGAGCAGAGCCATGTTTTGTTAAAAGGCTTAAATCACCTGTATTGCCACAGAAACAGCAAGAAAATGATATAGGCCAGAGGGAGAAACCCTTGGTTTAAATATCTGTAAAAATGTGTGAAAGAAAAGGAAGAGCTCGTGCCTGGGAAAATCATGAGCCTGTCTCAAAGTCCACAAGACTAAGCAGAGGAAGTGAATGAATAACTGTGGCACATGCATGAGTGGCTGAAAGTGCAGCCTGAACAGTAATTGGCTCTATTGGTGCTCCTCTGATTAGCTGGTTTTGGCTGCAGCACTTGTCAGACCCACGCTGAGTTCACAGTACAAAAGCATTCACACTGCACTGAAGAACATCTCAGATCAGCCGGTGGATCCCTGCAGAGAAACAGCAAACACAGATCTGAAGGATGCGGTCTCCAGGGAGGGCTTTAAATCCTTACTTCATGTCACTAATTCCTTGTTATCTAGAGCTGGAAGAGAAAGGACTCCTGGAATGGATTCAGATGCTCCTGTCACTTTTCACTGCCTCAGAAATGAAGGAAGAGAGAAGAAAATTGATGATGCTTCTGTGGAGAGAAATTTAAGAGCAAAATCACATTAATCACTGAATATAGGTGGTTTAAATTCTTTACCAAAATACGCATCTGCAAGTTGCTAATAAACTCAAACAGCAAAGAGATCAGCTTGTTAGGATGGGAAGGAAAGGTTACACACGGATGAATCTCCAGAGAGACTTCTGACAGGGAGAGGTGTCAGCTGGGGACATCTTATAGAGGGCATGGGAGAAGATGAGACACCCCAAGCCCTTACAGTGACAGTGGGCGCAGCGCCAGTAAACTTAAATGGAACAAAGAAATCAGGCACTTTCAAGTGAGAGGTATTTTTATGTGTAGACTTGTACACCTACTGCATCTGCTCCAGAGCTATGGCTAAGACCCCATTTCAGCTTATTCAGCTCTGAAGTCAGCTCCATGTACTCCTGCTGTATCCTCAAAATGCCAGCACAACCACTCTGCAGAACAACAGAGAAATTCCACAGAATTATTTACTTCCACACTCTGGTAATCACCACCAAAAATCAAATTGAAGAGCATCAGCCAGCACCAGCATATGCCAGCAAACGTTGTGTGTTCTGAGCTGGCTCACTGATTCAAACACTCTGGTCAAATATAAGCAGTTTAGGCTATTAAGAGTAGCATTAAGGAAAGACATCCATATTTTGCTTGTGAGCTGCCTGTATCCCTCCCTTTCTCACCCTGTCCTCCTTCCCAGCTAAATTACGTTATGTGATGGCTAAATGAAATGTCAGGAACAGCAGAACAGATCACAGCTTAGATCAGATATTTCTAAAGTGATTTGAGAACACTTGACCGTTATTTACTTGCAGCACACAGTAAGCAGAGATGAAGGCTAAATATGAGGGTTTTCTACCCAGAAGATATCAATCTTGTATGTATACACAGAAGAAATAGCAATTGCATTTCACACAAGCTGAGAATTTTGTTCCCAGGATGAAACCAACCAATATATGGTTATAAACATCTCATCAGCTTCTTGGGGCTCTGCCTCCACAGTAGTGGCATTGAAGTAATAAAACACCAGTATCCTGCTGTCCACACTGAACACAAGATCCATGTGCACGAAGTTGCCAGGCTCTGACACCAGTCATACCACTTGGAGAGACATGGAGAGACCACCTTGGATGGGCTGACTACCTCTCCCATCACTTGCAGCACTTCTCTCTTTATTCTTTGCCAGCGTCTCAAGCTACCATTTCTCCACATAAACCTGAGGTTCATACCAAGGCCTCCATTTACATGGAATTTGGGGATGAACAAAATGCCTCCAGAACTGCTCCAGCTTTGTCTGAAGTCAACATCAGCCTCGATTCTTTGTTTTGCTTTTTATTTTTTATTTTTGTATCTAAACCCAAGTGAATGAGGCTCTGAAACCTTCTCTGCCACAGTTTTGTCCCTTCAGGTTCCAAAGCAAAAAGCAGCTTTTCCTAATGGTTATCTTTAAAGAAATACTGAGCTGGTTAGTCTATTGGGATTTCTTAAGGATATTTTCTTAAAAAAATTCAAAATTGTCTTTTAAGCTTTTTTAAGTTGGAAGCAATTTTTTGATCTTCAAGAAACAGATTATAGGGAAAAAAATTATAAAAATTCTCTGTCATTCTGAAGTTTTTGTTAGGAAAAAAGTAAAAATCTGTTTCTCTTTTTAGCAAGCTTTGCTGCTAAAACCAGCTTTGCTGTTCATGCATAAACCTATGATGAAATATATTGTAGGATCCTGCCATCATAAAATATGAATATTACTTTGTTAAACTTTTCAACACACAGCTGAGTCTGATGAAACTCTTCCAGGGGAAGACACTTGTTACTGAAGATGTTTTGTCTCACTAGAAGACTGGAGAGGCAGATGGAGATAGAGAGTGAGATTAAAGGAACCAGCCAGGACATTCTGTCAAAATTTGAGTAACCATCACAGCTAGGGAGAGACTTGACTGTGACTATGTCTCCATGATATAAAAAAAAAAGCCCCAAAAGATTTTAAGCATCCCGTGCCCATTCCTCACTATTATCCCAAGTGAGATCAGATGTCGGAAAAGGAGAATATTGAAATAGAAAGAGGCTGTTTGAGGCTGTGAGTGGTGCAGGGCCCCCAGGGATCCTTGGGAGAAGCTCCACACCAGTTTTTGTGTGGGGAGAGAGTCAGTCTTTGAGCCATCTGCCAAAAAGCTGGAGAAGCCCTAAGCTGCATCAGACAGTTCTAGGATGAAACAGTGGAAAGTCAAAATATATTGAGACCTGGCTTTTTACTTTTACTTTGCTCATCAGATGTGTTTTGGAAAACGATTGCAGGCTGCTAGGGAGAGTTGCTCTCCTCCACTTGAAAGTTTTTCTCCAGCCTCATTTGAAGTGGGACAGGGGGGTGATCAGGGTTATAAATTGCTACACACACGTATCTTAAGTTTCCCAGGATTTTCTTTCCCAGCTTCTTAGGGGAAGCTGTGCACAGCCCCCTGCTCCACTGGGAGCCTTGCACTTCCCACACCCTACAAGCCACACTCTCACCTCCCAAACCCTGAGTGCCACCAGTGCCCACCGCGGGGCCAGGGGCTGCCTGGCAGCAGCAGCCCTCACCCCGGAGTGTGCCTGCCCTTCGCATCTCTGCTCTTTTACATCTTCCCTCTTTGTAGTCTCGGTCCTGTGCACCTCTTCCCTTTGCATTCCTCCTCTTTGCAACTCTGTCTTTGCATCCCTCCCCTTTGTATCCCTCCCTTTTCACCTCCCTCTTTGCACCTCTCTCACTTACATCCCTCCCCTTTGCCTCTTTGCACTCTTCGCGTCTCTGCCTTTTCCCATCCCTCCCCTTTGCATCTCTGCTCCTCGCATCTCTGCCCCCGTACACCCCCTGCCCCTCGAACCGCTGCATCTTCGCCCCTTCGCACCTCTGCCTGCTTGGCTCTCAGCCCTTTGGGCATCTGCCCCAGGCACCTTCCACTCCTCCCTCCCGCCCCTTTGCACCCCCACCCCTTCGCACCCCCACCCCTTCACATCTCCGCCTCGCTGCCTCCCTGCCCTCTACCCCACCCCCGGTCCCTCGCAGCCTCCGGGGCAGCCCGCAGCCCCTCCGGGCCGTCCTGCCCCCCGCTCCAACCCCCCCGACCCCCGGCCCTCCCCGGCCCTCCCGGCCCGGAGTCGCCCGCGATGCCTCCTCCGCCGCTGCCGGTGCCGGTGCCGGTGCTGGTGCTGGGGCTGGTGCTGGGGCTGGGGGGCCGGGCGGCCGGCGGGGGCTGCCAGCTGCCGGCAGAGTGGCGGCCGCTCAGCGAGGGCTGCCGGGCCGAGCTGGCTGCGATCATCGTGTACGCGCGGGTGCTGGCGCTGCACCCCGACCCCTACGGCGCCTACAACTACCTGCCCTGGCAGAGGGGCCCCCCCGGCGGCTCACAGCAGGGAGCGGGGGACCTCTTCTACTCGGCCGAGATCGAGCTGCTGTGCGACCAGGCGTGGGGCAGCATGCTGGAGGTGCCCGCCGGCTCCCGCCTCAACCTCACCGGCCTCGGCTACTTCTCCTGCCATTCGCACACCGTCATGCAGGGCTACGCTTATTTCTTCTTCCTTCGGTGAGTGCCGAGAGAGGGGGATCCGGGGAGGAGGTGGAATGTCGCATCCCGGCTCCGGGGCATCTCGAAGGCGGGGGAATGCGCGCCCGCCCCTGCCCGGCGGGTTCGCTCCGTCCCGCTGCCGCTCTCGCCGCAGTGCCTTCTCCCTTGCGCTTCCACTCACATTTCAGAGGGGAAAAAAATCCAAAACCAAAACGAAACACCAAACCCCCATAATGTTCCAGCACTGTCGGCCCGCAGATGCACAGGGAGCTGCTGTTGAGTAGCTTCTGGGTGCTGCTGCTTTTGTTTTTACGGCGGGACGGTCACGGAGCTGGAGCGACGCCAGCGCCTGTTTGCCGAAGTTTGGAATGGGAGTTTAAAACCCATCCCCAAATACTCACCCGATAGCTTTCCATTGACTCTCCCGAGTCCCAGCCGAACCCTGACTTTGGGCTCATCGAAAGAATAAGAAAATAAACCACAATGTGGGAACAGAGCCATCACTGTGACCTTTCAATTCAAGAGCATTTGTGAAATACTACTCAGTGGCTTGTTTTGAAATACTTCGTATATTCTTACACTGGGTGCATAACAAAATTCTTTTTGATGCTGTCTAGGGTTTAGTCTGTAGTAATATATTTAAACACATTTTACAGAAGTTTTTTATTGACTGTTTGAAGGAGCACTTAAACTCTGGACTCAAGGGCAAAGTGATGCACATTCAGTAGAAACTACGGCTCAAAATACAGATTTGCCTCCTTCATGGAGTTTCATGGGCATCTGCAGGGTGGTAGGAGCCTGTTAGGTCCTTACTGCTGCTGCCTGATCCAGTCCCTATGGTGGAACTTGTCATTTTGCTGACTAAGTGCCAGAAGAGCTGAGAGCCACTTGCTGGCTAAAAGTCTGTGTGACTTTTTGTTGAGCCAGGCTGAAGTACGACAGGTGACTTCTGCAGGAGAAAAAGTGCTGTTCATTCTCACAGTGGGCTGCCCTTGCAATTTGTGTTTCAGAATGGATGAGAACTACATCCTCCTGCCACATGGAGTCAACTTCCAGGAGGCGATTTTCCCCGACACCCAGGAGAACAGAAGGATGTTTGCCAGCCTTTTCCAGTTTTCAAACTGCTCGCAGGCGCAGCATGTGTTGAGCTTCTCCAGTGACTGGGAGATTCAAGAGGACAACCGGGTAAGGGATTTATTTGCTCTCCAGTGTTTGTTTTCCAAGTGGGCACTGGCGTTCCCATGTCCTTTGTGAACATATCTATATCAATGCAGAGCAGCAGGTCCCTGACTGTCCTGTTCCTTGGGTGATATCACTAGCAAAGTAACACACTGGTGGGGAGATGTTAAACTGTTTTCAAAGCTGACCTCTGTGTTAGTTCTTTAGCTTCCCATGGACCTGAGCAAAGCTTGGTATCAACTTGTTCATGAGCAATAGGTTGAAAACAGTATTGCTTGTGATCCTGTCCTCCTCTACCCAGATAATTCCTGGATTTGCTATCTCTAGACCTAATTTTTTAATTTCAGCTGAAATGTTCAGGAGCAGAGCTTTGCTTTTGTACTTCTGTGTTCATCTCACATAGTGAGGGCAGTGCCTGGACCATGACAGACTGTAAGGGGTTGTTCTTGCCTGACTCCACATAACAGCATAAACATCTACTGAACTAATCACCCTGTGTTTGTAGCAGCTGGGGAAAAATAGACTCTTGAGGGCATGTTTCATCTGAACGATGAGGGCATGGTTCATCTGAGCGATGCCAGCAATGACTTCTGAACATGCCAGCTGAAATGTCTCTTTCTTCTTTCAAGGGAGGCCACAGCAAGTACTTCACCCTCTAGGCAATCCTCCCTTAAGAAAGTATGGAAAGTCTAATGATACCCACTGCTAGGGGCTTCTGAACCCCTTTATGAGACTCTAGTGTGTGTAATAAATGCAGGATTTTAATAAATGCTTATTTGGCAGAGAGGAGCAACCTGTTGTTATGTGTGTGCCTGTTCTGGATGTGCATATACTTTTGCAAAAGTGAAACTTGGGAGCTGGTTTAGTGCCAAACCTTGTTTTGTGAGGCTGCTGGTTTCCCCTGGTAGCTGAGAACATTTTAAGCATCACTCTAGACCAGGATGGACAGGGCAGGTGTCATCACTTGCATCTCCCGTGGATTCATCCAAGGCATGATGTTTATGTATGGCAGCAGATGTACTAGTGGCTTGTTTGGGAGATGGATGGAGGGAATTCAGTAGCTGGCTGAGCCTTGTAGTTTCACCACCTGGCCAAATGCCAGCGCACAAAGTTTGAGCTGCTGTGTGGCCATCTGGCCAGTGACACAGCTCCTCTCCTTGGGATGCCCCAGGAGCAAGTGTTTTCTTGCAGCTGATATTTTGGAGAGAGAATGGGGAATGGTGCTCTTTAAATATATATTTGCGACAGCAGCAGGAATTGATGTTTAAGAGAAAATTAATCATCTTACAATTAAATCTCAGAGCTGTAACCCTGTCTGGGCAAGAAGGGGGAGGTGGAGAGCCCTGGTCCCAGCCCTGCCTCCTCCCTGCCAGCCCCTCTGCTCCCCAGTGGCCTAAACAACATACTTGGCAAGTAAAGATGCTGCTGTTGCCAAATCCACAGATTTTTGTCCAGGGGAGCAAAGTGGCGTTGGGGAACCACCAGATCCAACTGCCAATGTCTGCTTGTGATGCCTCTGCACTGTTTATTTAGTCATGCTGAGCTAAATGTAGGGAATCTTGATGGGCTGGTGCTCGTTTATGCCAGCAGTGAATCTCACCAGTCAGCTTTAATGGAAATCACAAGGCAGAAACCCCCAGGGTAAGTTGGGGCAGCCCTCAGCATATGTATCAAAAGTGCATTTCAGCTGTTGCGCTCTTTGACCCGTGCAGCTGTGAGCAGACTGGGGGGGATTAGAGCTGCTGGTCCCACCGACGGGGGCCAGGGGCTTTACGTGCTCCAACACCCACCCGTCCAGGGAACAAATTCAGCACAACTGACGGACACTTTGTCTCCCCTTCATAATGAAGAGCAAAAGCTTCCTCTGCACCAGTTAAAAATAGTTCGGGCTGACTGTGCTCTCATTCAGCTCCTGCATCTGTGTTTGCCCAGCCGAGCGCTGGCTCCCGGCGCCTGTGTGCCCCAGCCTGGGAAGGGGATGACATTTCTGGCTGCTGCAATATTAGGAATTTGTTCCCCAGCTCCTCCCAGTGCGGGTGCCCATGTCCAGGGTACCGCTCTCTTTAGTGTTTTCCTCCTCTGTTTGCCTTGTTACATCCAGTGCTGGCTTTCCCGGTTGCCACTGTGTCTGCCTGCATCCCGTCACAGTGTGAACAATTTCCATTTCCAAATGTGCTCGGCCCAGCTGCCCCATGCTGGCTCCTAAGCTGAAATCTGTGGTGTGTGCCAGCTTCATGGCACAGACAGTGAGCATATCTTGGAGCATTTTTCTTGAAGTTTAAAAAAACCCAGGCTCTTTGGGAGCCTGGGTATATCCAAAGGGGAGTTCTGTGATAGTGTGTAGTTGTGGAGAGCTTGGACAGAGAGAAAAGGGTTGTCTGATGAGGCTCACACTGTAGTGAGGCGTCAGGGGTCTCACTAGCTGCTGTGTACTGACATAAATTGTTAGTTAAAATGCATCATGGATGTTTTGTGCAGTCAGAGAAAAGAGATGGAAATGTTGAGATCCTCAGAGCAGAAGGCTGCTGGGATGAAGGTCTCATTCCAGGAGTTGGTAGGTAGGGTCCTGCCTACAGGTGTTGGAACAGCTGGATGCAGGAACACCTTAAAAAGCAACGGGCCCAGGTAGGTTTGGAATAAAGGAGTGATGAAATCTTCTGTTTACAGCTGGATCCCATACTCTGAAAGACTTTTTGAATCCTACTCTTGATATATTTCTGGAGTGGACATTTTAAGGGAGACTCTGGCACCGGCAGCATGTGCAGTTGCAATGAATAATTTGTGTTTGTAGCTCTGGGATGCTCAGCCAGAAGGTGAGAGAGCCCATGTTGGATAAGTGTCTTTGCCTCAATGTAGTACTGCTCTCAGCAAGATGTCCCTTCTGCAAGGTGTGCCTGAGCTGGCCATGGAGCAGGTGACCCAAAAGTGACTACTGACATGTCCTCCTGCTTGCCCTCTTCTCTCTGCAGTGCTCCTTGCATGCAGGCAGCCTTATCTGGGCTGCCCAGTGGGTGAAACAGGGAAAACCCTGATAGCTCTGTTTCCTCCTTCTAGCAAATGCATCTGATGATGCAAAAGAGAGCAAGGAGATATGCAGGAACTTTTCCATGCACTGGGATGTGCCATCTGCCTTTTCCATCACAGGAAGGTGCTTTTAATTTTCAGAAAGCCTGATGGCATGTAATGAAAGGAGGCCAGACCCAAGGCATATTTCATTGAGGATAATACTCTCCTCATCCTGGGCCTGCTGCTCTTGCTGTAAGCTAATTCCAGCTGCATTTTTAAGCCCCTTGCAGTCTGGGCTAAGAGCCAAATGCTGCTTTCCATAGTTTTCCAATAACCCCACAATTTCATACATTCACTCAGGTGTCTGTTCTGGCCACTCTGGAGAGCAATGATAGTTCCTGCTGTCGTTTCTTTAGGCACTTGCATTTTGGCTTCCATGTTTGCAGAGGCAATAATTAATTGGGCTCCACTTGACTTTTCTCTCAGCCCCTTAGTGATGTCTGCAGACCTCTTGCATTACTCCAGGTCATCGTTGCAGTGGTTTTCACAAGGCTGTTTCTAAAACTTCAAGTTCTCTTCAACTTCCCTTCAGCCAAGCTTGGGGTTAGAACCCTGTTTTTTATGAGTGACTGCAACTTCTTGCAAAGCAAGGGGCCCCTTCTTGCAGCACATTGCAGGTATCTGTGTCCCAGGTTTGGTCCAGTCCCAGAGCTGATGTTCATGGAGACAATAACACAGGAACATTCTTTTTTCACTTTTGGAATTAGAGTTTTAGATGATTTTTACCACCCTCTTCCCCTGAGCGAAATGCAGTATTCACCTATCCAGGGAACCTTGCAGTCACAGAAGTTTCTTTTATCAAGGTGCTTTTATTAAAGAAAGGAACAAATAGGAAGTAATAAAAACCTAATCAAAGTTCTTAAAACCTCTATGTTTTAAGCCATGTGCCATGTCAACCTCTGAGGAATGACCTGCAGGTGTATCCCAGGGTTTGTGAAATTTGACAGTGTCTGTGCCAGACTGTCCTGTGCCAGCCAGGGTGCAGCCTATGGGTCACCCCTGCCTCAGGAAACCATCCCAGACATCCCTTTTTCTTTCTCCCAATCCCCTCAGCGTTCCTGAAATTTCTCACAAACCCCTGTGGGCCACGCAGTTATTCTCTGGTGCAGCTGGCAATGCTGGTGTTTCATTGCTGGTACTTTTAGGGAGCAATCTTGTGACCTTTTCTTGCTCAAAAGGAGTCCAAGGGATCAGATTTTTATTTTGGGGAGATAGGGTTGAGCATTCAGCAGTGCAGCCAGCATCCTTCTCCAGGGATGGAGAAAGGGAATGGGAAAATCCTGAAAGCCCAGAGTGCATCCACATATTCCAAGGCCTCTTTCTCACAACAAATTTTTCTCATGGCTGAAGTGGTAAGGGACATTTTTCTGCACTCAGTAGGTTGATTTCTGCTTGCTCCAGCTGGAAGATGGGAATTGTCCTTGTGGTTTCCCCCTCTCACAGTGCCTGCTGCTAAGCCCCCCTGCAGAGTTTTACCATTTTAGTGCAAATCTAGGGGCTGTAATTTCTCCTCCTGGCCTTCTGCAGGGTTGTGTGATCTCATAAAGAAGACCGTGTTGCTTTGTCTGCACACAAGAGATTACACGAGAAGTGCCTCCAGGTCAGGTGTCAGTAAGGACTGTAGAAGTCTCTAACAGCACTTGTAGTTATTAGTCAGAGGGACTTTAACTTCTGGTTTTGGCAACAGGTTGATAGGGAAATGTGGTCTTTTGGCCTCCCCTTTTATGTGTGCAGGAGAGTTGCAAAATGACCGCACATGCAGCACAACAAGGGAACAATAGCAAGGTGTCAAACCAGTCATGAGCAACAGTGAGAGCACCAGCACTGAGATAAAGTCTATGGAAATTAAGGAGTCCAATAACTTCAATTAAACTCAGTGAGATTGCAGAGGGAGGTTATACCTTTTATTAAGCCTCTTTTCTTGCATTGACTCTTTCCCTCTCAAGCAACAGAGCCACAACCTTGCTGTTACCTCAATTGATTTAGATGAATGGACTTGCCTTCTAGGAGACCTCCAGAGCTTTATCTGGGTAATTATAGAGCTTTTATGAGAGTGGTCAGTGTCCCAAATAAAAAGCAAGGTAATTAGTGGGTTAGCCTGGCAGTCTACAAATATCTGCTTAGCATCTTCAAGCCTGGATTCTCTTCTCTGGTGGCACTGTGGCTGCTGTAACCTCCTGATGACCTGATTGGGACACCTGCAAGACTTTGGAGCAGCTGAAAAGGGATCTGGATAAGAAAAGTAATGTAATGCATAAATGGCCTTGC
This sequence comes from Atrichornis clamosus, assembly GCA_013400975.1. Taxonomy (NCBI): domain Eukaryota; kingdom Metazoa; phylum Chordata; class Aves; order Passeriformes; family Menuridae; genus Atrichornis; species Atrichornis clamosus. The sequence goes on from WBMZ01001147.1 coordinate 113,630, forward strand.
TATTATTATGCAAAGGAAAAATTAAATTAAATGGCATTCTTCCTCTGTGGAAGTACAGGAAATAGTTTCAGAACTATTTTAGCAACTCCTGTGTGCATGAGCTGGGAGCCACTGGGTTGGGTCAATCCCTGAGCCCATCTGTGGGCAGCAACATTTGCTAATCCCAGTTTGACTCTTCGCTGGTGCTCTCACCCAGCTGAATGGTGACAGGTCTCATTCAGTGACAGACACTGCACAGCACCATGAGGGCACAAGCCACACAGAAATAGCCACTTGCACTAAAGCTCTCTGGGCTACCAGGGAAGGGCTTGTTCGCATGATGTTTGCTGTGGGGTCTTGTTTTGTTCCGTCTCCCTGGCAACATGCCTCTGGAAAGAGGAAAGGAAGAAGGGAAGGTGGGGAAGTCCCCATAATTTTTCAGGCCACTCTGATTTTGAAAGTGATTAAGTAGTATCATGTCCAGAGAGGGCCTGAGCTGCCTTGGATGCAGGGACCAGAGGCCTTCCTGTGGTGTCTGAGATGGGCATCACTGATGCCGAAGGTGACTCTGCTCTTGAGTCATGCAAACCCTGGCCACTTGGAAAAATAAGATGATAACTGTGTTCTCCTTGTTATCCACAAAACAAAAATAAAAAAGCAGTTTGTTTTTTCCCTTCTTAACAGAAGTTAAGAACTTCTGTTCTTATGGAGTTTCCTCTCTGCTCTGAGTGCTGGGAGATGAATTTTAAGACTGGAAGACGCTTGTCATGAGCAGTTTTAGGAGCCAGCAGTTTTAGGAGAAGAACTGGTCTGAAAAAGAGCAGGTAGCAGCCTGGCTTGGTGGGGACAGTTCTTTTTAATTCCCATATACTGATCTTTCATGTTTGCACGTGGCATTGTCTGCATGCGTTGTCTGCCTCCCTTCCCTCTTAAGGCTCTAGGAAAATACAAAATAATCTAAGTTTAAAACAGTGCTAAATGGCAAGGACAGTGAAAGAAGACCTCAAAATATGAATTAAAGTGAGGTCCAATACCTAGAGGTTTGAAAAATCTTCTTTTGCATGTGGTTTCTTGCCCTGCCATTTGTTAGAGGAGTTGTTTCTCCATTAGCCTAATAGCGTAATAGAAAATGCCATAGCTTCTGGGTTGTTTTCATAGTGATTTACAGAGCTTTTGTTTTCCCCCCAGAAACCCACCCAGAGTGTACCCCCTCCCTACGATCTGTGTTTAATTTGAGTACATGTAAGCAATATCAGATGAAATGGAGAACTGCTGACAAGTGTCTGGGACAAGGGAAGACCACGAGACAATTGATACATTTGGGTAACATCCCCAGGAGTCTTTTGGCATGGAAATGGCATTGACTCTTTTCCAAGTCTTCCCACCCAGGCTGTGGTAGGGGACTTTTAGAGTTCTAACTGGCATCTCCCTATAAGTTTTCTGTCTTCCCACATGCACACAGGCTGATAAAATACTTAATAAAAGATCACAAAGGAGTACACAATAGCCTTATCCGCAGGATGCTTCCATTACATATGGTCTTTATCATATTTATAGCACCCAGAAGGTATTCTGAGCAGCACTTCCCAGGAGAAAAATGGGGAAATATCTCTGGTTTTTGGTTGTCTCTTAGAGACACATTATTTCTGTTGGGGGCAGATTGGCTGATTTTCATACACAATGCAGGAGTGATGACCTGATGTAACGTGAGAACCTTGGATATGGTATCTTTTGTGAACAGTCAGAATTTGGGGTTAAAAATGAAGCTTTTCCCCATCCACCTGAACTCTTGTCCCCAGTGGCAGCCATGACAGGTGAGGAGGTGCCAAGGTGAGGCCCCCTTAGCACCCTCCTGGTACCAACAGGGGAGCCCCAAATAGTGTCACAGCTCCTGCTGAACGTGTCTGGACCAGCTTGCTCCCTATCAGGCAATGCAGGATTACCCCAGAGCACAGCTCTCTCTGACTGTGTCTCAGGATCATCCAAGTACATAATATCCTTAAAAATATCCTGTTTCCAGCCCGCCGAGAAAGGAAAAGCCAAGACAGCCAGGGGTATGTGTGTGTATATACGCTGCCTCCTCCAAAGGGTGAAGCAGCAATCCTTCCAGGAATTGGCGGTGAATGGAGACCCACATGGATCTAGGCTGCTTTTAATTATCCAGAGTCACACTTTAATGAAGTTCTGCCAAATGCACTAAATCATTCCATATTTCGAGGCACAAGGCTATCTGCTGCTGTACTTCAACTTGGTGGTGAACAGGCATCTGACCCCAGCCCCAGGACACCTTTTGGGTTCTCCATTTGGCTAGTGGCCAGTTGGTACTTGTGGGCTGAGCTCTGTACATTGAGAGACACGAAGGTGGGGCTGAAAGGACCCTGTTGTCCCTCCTGTGTTTCAGATCCAAGGCTGTCTGCAGGGATGCTGTACCCTTGGGCTTTCCAGCCCAGACATGGTTGAAAGACTTTGCAGTGCTGCTGCTGGGCACAAATCCTGCTGCAGTGCCTGCTTAGGTGGATGAAGAGTTTTTTGGGAATCCCCAACCTTTGGAAGCCTCTTAGCCAAGGGCCAAGGCATTGTGTAGGTAGGAGAGGTGGGACTTTTGTTGAGCTGGTCGCATTCCCTCTGTGTTAGCCCAGAAGTGGCTGAGGTGGGAGATACTTCCCTCAGGGGAGGGCAGTGGAAAGTTTGAAGCCCACCCTGAGCATCTACATGTGCAGCATTGTGGTGAGTGGTGGACCTCTCATCCATACCCTCTGGAGATGACACTGTCATGGAAAAAGTGGGAACAGGAAGGCATGAGGAGGCTGACTTCAGTCTTTTGTCTCCCTCCCTGTGTGTGTGATACAGTGATCCCTCTGCTTTTCTGCCCTCCTGTTCATGGCCTCTCCAGAGTGGGAAAGTGAGAGAGGATGTCCCACCACACACAGACTGTGGAGGATGAAGGAGAAGGTGGAGGGACAGGGCAGGTGGGGACCTGGGCTGTGAAATGAAGTGGTACAGAGCAATATGTGCTTGAAAGCACTTGTATTCACAGCCAAATGACCTTCCTCAACACAGGTTCATGTACTCAGCGTGCTCCCCAGATATCTAGGACATGACCTCCGGGGAGAAGAGTTGAGGCCGGTGTTCTAAAGGTAGACATATTATCTTACTAACCCAAGGCAAAACAAAATGTGCAGTCCAAAGAAGCAGATCATGGATATTTTTTGATCCAGTTGTGTTTGCAATTCACACTTGTCCCACGGCATTTCAGTCTCAGAGAGTGGAGGTACTAACTTAGCCTGGGAGCTACTGAAAGATGCTCAAATATGAGTCCTGGCATCCTGCTCACAGTAACCCACAGGGACTACTCCTATGCTTTTGATTAGGTTGGGAACAGGAGAGGGAAACAAACATCTGAGCTGGCTGCACGTGGCTCTTTGCTTGTTTGGATTTTCCTAGATCTTGGTTTGGGCCCACCAGTTTGGGGAATGCATTCAGTGTAAGTCTCAGGCAAACTTTCTGGGCCAAGATCAGCCAAAATGAATGAGGCAGATACCCAAATTATGTGTTGTTCAACCCAGTTATGGGAGCCACCACACCCCTCTGTAAATCTGTGAATCTGTAGATGTGTTGGATGGTTTTGTGTGTGCAAATCCATACTTTGTGTTGGTCAGCAAGTGGAAAGGATGATTCATGTGGATCAGCAGTCTTGGACCAGGATGTGTCCTTGATGCACACGCTGCTCCTACAGGTGCTGTGGGCAGATCTGTTCTGTGGTTTAGTTGCTGGCTCCAGTTGACCTTGAATCCACGGAAAAGTATTTTCCTCCAACTTCTCTCTCTCTGCAGACCCACTTGTGAGATAGATACAGAAAAAGATGGAGCAACACATATATTGAAATCAACAGCCACCAAAACCCAGCTGGCAGCTGGCAGACAGGACACCTGTGATGCTGCCTGTAACCAGATCAGCCATTGAGGCTTGAAGGGAGATGAGATCTTTTAATTTGGGACATATTTGCTCCCAGCCCATGCATTTTGATGTTTATTTTCACAACTGACAAGCCAAGTTGGCTCTGAGGCAGCAGGAGTTCGAGTCCCTAATGGAAGCTGCAGACGGAGCCTTTTAAAGCCCGTCCTGCCTCTGCCAGCCAAGTACCTTTCCAAATTCCCCTGGAGAAGTGTCCTTGCCCTGTTGAGCTCAGCCAGGAGCAGCCACACAGTGCCAGGCTTAGCCCTGGCAGCACTCAGACCCTTGCAGCAGCTAATGTGAAGTGACAAACTGAAGTGGCTGGCTTCGAGGGACTGGAAACATATGGTTTTGGTGGACCAATTGCAGCTTGTTGCTGCTCAAATCACTGCAGGTGCCTCTGGCAGCTGATGCAGTGACTCCCTCCTTTTGCTGCCCCAGTTTGTCAGCTTATGTTGGAAGAAGGCTGCTACAACTGTTAGTCAAGTTATCTGTAAAATGAGTGACAGCAGGGAAAAATACACAGAGGGAGAAGCAAGTTTCTATGACACTGTAAAATGAAAAGGGAAAATAATATGACTAAAAAGTCAGGTCTGAATTTCTGCCCAAAAAACTTAAGAGTAACCAAGCAAAAAAGTATTTCCTGGGATCTGAAAGCACTTAATGGACATGTTCTGCAGTATTTTTGCATTTCCTAGATCAGTAGGGAACCAGTAGCTACTGCAAGGGGGAATGTTGGTGCAGTGTTTTATATTGAGATAAGACATGGGACTAAAATGCAGGCTGGTATTTACATACTGTTATCCTCAAACTGACCCATCTTCTTCACCGTGCAGGGGCAGCAGGAGAACTATTTCTATTCTGCAGAGGGTAAAAGTGAGGCAGGTGTGTTTGGCTCAGTGGACAATTCTCTTTGACCCAGGATTTGTCCCCTCTGGGATTAGAAATAACTGACTGAATTATTTTTTTGTCTGTAAACTTATTTGTTGCAATCCCATGCCCTTCTCCTTCTGTGACTTCCAACCTTATTGCACAGGTAGTGCTGTACTTTGAGTAGGGAGTTTCCTTCAGATGGGTGACACACGAGCAAATGGAGTTTGGTTGTTTATTCAAACCAAAGCATGTTGGTGGTGTGAAGTTTGGCTTCCTTCTTCAGGAGGACGGTGACTTGTATCCTCTTCATTTCCTCAAAATGCAATGAGTTTATTGCCTTCATTTGTCTTTGCTGCACACCTATTTCAGAGCACAATCATTTGTTTGGCTTGCTTTTTGTATTTCCAGAGTCTTTAAACAAGGTACAAACACAAATATGTTCTTCTGGATGGTTTTGATTACCTTTTCTATTATGGAAAAAATCAGTTGGTTGTTTAACTGGATGGTAGTTGGGGAGAGAAAGAAAGGAAATTCAAAGTGGAGGAACAACTTGTACTAACAATGGCTCAGGATAGGAATAGAAATGTAGATGCTGGAAGTCCTAATTTCCCTTACATGGGGAAAGAAGTCCTGTTTCAGAGCCTTTGAAGCAAGAACATAGCAGCCACATCCACTCAAAATGCTTCATTTTGTTGCAGAGTGGGAAAGCTCTTTTCCACCTTAAAAGCAACATCCTGGGTTATGCAAGGTGAGCAATAATGAGGAAGGGGCTTAGCCACCATGGGGCACCCCTGCCAGATACCTGCTCATACTTCAAGAAAGCGCTGAGATCTGGGATGGCTGAGAGAGAGTTTATTATGGTCTATAAAAGTTGTCTTCAGTGAGAATCTCTGTGTACATGGCTTGTCTGTGGGAAGGAAACTTACTTGGTCTGTAAATACGTTTGCTAGAGAGGTATCTGTAAGTGGAGACAAAGTAAAAATAGCAATGAAATGAGAGAAAATTAAAATAACTCATAGAAATAGGAAGTGAAGGAATAATCCACTAAAATGTGTGGCCAACTGCCGTGGTGAAATCTCCATTATTTACAAGGCTTGGGTCAAGCTGGGAGATTGTGGTGGGTCAGAAGAAAACATCCCTCCTTTGCTGCCTGCTTCTGAAGGAAGATCCATTGCATGTGTCATGACATGGCTCTGGCAGAGATTGGTTTTGGGTTTGTCACTTGTTATTCCTCAAACTGGATGTCTGTGCTCACAGTAGTGATTTGCTCTCTCTGGAGATGGTTTATATCCCCCACACTGTGGCTGAGCAGCTCCAGGAGCTCCAGGGAGCATCCAAAGCCCAATTCCATCAGTTGGATTCAAAAAGACAACCCGGAGGTGAATTTTTCTAAAAATCACCTGCAAGTACCCTGTGTCCTTCAGACAGCTACCACCATGCTGGACGTGGATGCTGATGCTGTGAAAAGCCTCTGAGGATTGGAAACAAACAGTTTTAAGAAGGCCCTAGGGAAGGGTTGAAACTAACATCAATGCTTGGGGTTTTGTCCTTTTACACATTTTAGGCTCAGGCATATTTTGTTTGAGTTCAGTGAACACTCCACGATCTGTCCCTTGAAATCCTAATCAAGCCTGTATTTTCTTAAGTCTTGGTTTCAAAGGACAGGGGAACAAATATGATTTTTGGTTCTTTTCCCAAAGGTGCAGAATCATCGATTGAATGTGTCCTGGAAATAATACTTTATGCTCAAATCTTCCCCGCTGTAATAAAAATGGCTTGAAACCACATCCAGTGATAAAAACCTCCTGTATTTAACTCATGTCTAAAAGCAGCTGAACTACTGATGGGAAATGTCCTGGTGCTTCCAAGTCAGTGGCACTCTGGAGCTGCTGAAACACACCCTGCTCCTTACAGACAGTTGTTGCTCAAGAAACACATTACAGATGTCGAGGATGTGAAGGAGCAGGGCCCTTCCATCACAACATCAGGACAGAGAAGAGCTAAAAACAAAATCCCAGACTGGAGGCATCCCTGAGGCATTTGCAAGCCTGCTCTGTGTCTGGCCTTCAGGCTCCACCTCTGGTTCCTGCTCATTGTCAGAAATGTCTGAAACAGGAGAAGCCTCCTGTGGCCCCTGCTAACGAAGTGGTGTTTATCACGCTCTGGTAATTGCATTTGCTATGGTATTTACAGCATTTCTTATGTTTTGAAACAGGGAAATCTCAGGCTTGCCCAGGGGTAATTGTGTACTTTAACCTGCTCTTAAGCCCACACCTATCTTTAAACATTAACCTACACATTGGCAGCATCCTGGGCTGGCCTCAACCCCACCACTATTGAGCTGGGAGCATGGCTTTTGCAGTGTTGATGTTTGCTCTCAGTATTTATCAGAGGCAATATCCTTCTACTTTTCCAGGTCCTAGGATACTTTTTCTTTTTTTTCTTTTCTTTCTTTTCATTTTTCTTTTTCTTTTTCTTTTTTTTTTTCTTTTTTGTTTTTCTTTTTTTTTTTTTTTTTTTTTTTTTTTTTTTT